>VWYK01115794.1:11732-22856 GCA_013399775.1 Semnornis frantzii | reverse complement strand
CCCTTGGTTAAGCCATTGCTGGTTACCACCAAACACCTCTGCTTTGTTTTCCATTTGCCTTAGCAGAGCTTTCAGTAGGACCTGCTCCATGATTTTGCCAGGCACAGAGGTGAGACTGACTGCTCTGTAGTTGACGGGGTCATGCTTTTTTCCCTTCTTGAAGATGGGTGTTATGTTTGCCCTTCTCCAGGCAGCAGGAACTTCACCAGTCTGCCATCACCTTTCAAATATGATGGACAGTGGTTTGGCAACTTCATCTGCCAGTTCCCTCAGGACCCGTGGGTGGATCTCGTCAGGGCCCTTGGACTTGCACACGTTCAGATTTCTTAGGAGCTCTCAAACGTCATCTTCTACTATAGTAGGCAGATCTGCCTACTCCCAGTCCTCACTTTTACCCTCTGGAACTTGGACATTGTGGACATTGTGGTTGGTTACATACTTCCTTAAATACCAACTGGGATACATACAATGTATCTTCATTGATGTTTTAGTTCACAAATACACTTCAGCAGCGAATCTCTAAAAGTAATTTTCCATACTACTGTCGTAGGCCACATGGACTGGATTTCTACTGAATGAACATAAAGTGGAAAATGTACTCCAGGAACATTTGTGATATTCTCTGACCTCTTACACTTTCTCACTCAATAGGATGAGAATAGCACTAATCTGATGTAAAAATATTTGAATAGATATTGTCTAGATATCCAGTGCTCAGGAAGGACTGTTTTTCTCAGAGAATCAGATTCATTAATGTTGGAAAAGACCTCGGAGATCATTGAGGCCAACACTACTATGACCACTAAACCATGTCCTGAAATGACACATCTACACTTGTTTTCAATACCTCCATGGAATGTGACTCCACCACCTCCCTGGCAGCTTGCTCCAGTGCCTGACCATTCCTTCAGCAAAGAAATTTCTCCTGACATCCAATCTAAACCTCCCCTGCCGCAATTTGAGGTCATTTCCTCTGGTTTGATTACCAGTTACCTGAGAGAAGAGACCAACACCCATCTTACTACAGCCTCCTTTCGGGTAGTTGTAGAGCGCAATAAGGTCTTACCTCAGCCTTCTCTTCTCCAGACTAAACAACGCCAGCTCCCTCTGCTGCTCCTATTAAGACCTGTGCTCTAGAAACTTCATCAGCTATGTTGACCTTCTTTGGATACATTCCAGCAACTCCTCTGGACCCGCTCCAACAGTTCCATGTCCTTCCTGGGCTGGGGGCTCCAGAACTGCACACAGGACTCCAGATGGGGTCTGAGGAGAGCAAAGGGGCAGAGTCCCCTCCCTTGCCCTGCTGCCCACACTGCTCTTGATGCAGCCCAGCACTCGGTTGGCTGTCAGAACAAACATGTAAGGAGCAGGCCTGGTTCGAGGCCTCCAGAGGCTGTGTTTAGGGCTATGGATGGCAGAGGCATGGTTGGGGGAGGATTGGAGCACTGGGGATTATAGATTTAGTTTTGGGTTGGGGAAAAATTCAAGGGAGTTCGCTGTGGATTTTGTATCTGCCTTGGAATTTCTATCTGGAAATCTTTCTCCAAATATAATTCTGTTTTTCTCCAATTCATTTGAGAGCTTCATTCTGTCAACTCTTTAAACCCACGACTCTGATACAGGCCAAGATGTTGTTGGCCATCTGGGAGCATTTCTGTGTCATGTTCAGCTACCTGTCCACCAGTTCCCCCAGGTCCTTTTCTGCTGGGCAGTTTTCCAGACACTCTTCTCCAAGCCTGTATTGTCACATGAGGTTGTTGTGACCTGAGTGCACTTGGCCTTGTTAAACATCATACGACTGTCCTTTGATCCGGTCTGTTAAAATCCCTTTGGAGAGACTTCCTACCCTTGAACAGATTAACATCCCATTCAATTTACTGTAACCTGCAAACTTCCTGAGCTTGCAACTCCCCTCAGCATTGGATCCCCTCATCCAGATAACTGATAAAAATATTAAATAAGACTGTCCCCAAGTCTGAGCCCTGAAGAACTCCTCTTGTGACCAGTATAGATCTCCAAGACATGCACTGAAGCAACACTAAATCTTACTGAAATCAGTTGATCACTTCCCCAAATGCTGGGTGAAATGACTTCACCATTTCCTGAACTAAGAATTTATATCTCTGGGAGGACAGAAAATAATGTAAAACTTTGACTTCAATAGTCAAAAGTCAAATTCAATAGTCAAAAGACAAACTTTGCTCTCTGTTATAAAGTTCTAATGAGCTTAGTGTAATTTCTCTCTGTACAAATATCAGTCTGAAATCGCAGTCTCTTCAAAACTCAGGTATTTCTAGCTTGACTAAACAGAGAGCTACAATAAAATCTTCTGTCATTTCGATAAATCTGCATATTGCTTCAGGGAGAAGATAAAATTTGAAAACCAGGTAAAATATCTATCATTGCATTAAAAAAAAAAAAAATTGGCTTAGCTGGATCTATAGATTAAAAACTTGGTGTTTCTTCTTTTAATTCTGTTTTTTCTCTGTTGTTGTCTTCCAAAGCAAAATTCTGACCAGAAGAGAGATCCTGACTAGAGGCTAGTGTTCTCCAAATACCAGGGAAAGTACATTACCTGGCAGACAGCCAACATGCCATCTATAATTAACATCAGAACATCAGTAAACCAAAATGACTACTTTTCCACCTGATAGAACTTGTCTTCTGTCTTGTCCTCTTTAAACCTCTTTCAGTGCGCTGTGTGTATCGGCATATCCTTCTAAAACCATTTCAGTGGTGTGTTTTGATCTCTTTAGCCAATTGGTTCCATTTTCTCAGGGAGTAATTTTGTTTAATTGAGCAAAGATCTCTTAATTAAGAAATAATTACAGTAGAATTTCACTTAAAATATCTAGCTCTTTCTTTCCTGTTTTGCTCAGGAAGACAATCTTTTGTAACAGCTGTATGAACAGTAAAATATACCTTGCATTAAGAGGCTGATCTCTTTTAACTGTAATAAAAGTTATCTTAGCATTGCCGATGTCCAAAGGATCTTTTCACTGTCCTCTTTATCTCTCTTAAATCTCACAGAGAAATGAGAAACTCCTCATATTCTCCTGGATCTAATTTGCATACTGTCAGCACTCAACTGGTCTTAGAAATTGACATGTACAAGAGAATTAAAGGAGGAAAAAATCAGGTAAATGATTAAAGTGAGTGAGAAGGGAAAGGAATGGATATTTGTGGAGAATGTGCACAGAGCGTATGGCAAAATAGAAATGTGGTGGTGAAGGGTCATGTAGGTACTTCTTTTAATAACAGTACATTATGATTACTCTGAAATTCAGTTAGATATTTGGGAATAAAAGAGTGCCAAACACTTTTCATCTTTTTACTTAGTTTGTAGTATCAGTTGAGGAAGAGGTGTTTAGGACAGAATAGGAGTGCCCTCAGTTATCTTATACATTTATATATTTTGCATAAAAATATATGCATTGTGGTGGTTTAAGGCATATTGGAATACTCTAATAACCTAATGACCTTAAAGGTCACTGCAGAATCTAACTAAATTAGATCATTGGATGTAAAAGAATAGCAATGATAAAGTCTCTATCATTCATTGGTTTACTAATTGGTATAAAAAAACAATATATGAACAATTTGTTCTTCTTTGCTCTTGGACACTGGATTTATTTACTCTTCTTCCACTTCTCTCTAGTCTCCTCCACACTAACCTTGACTGACCAGATAACATGTGAGCTTTGTTGTTTGTTTTTTCTCTGGAGAGAGGGAGGATGGTGTTGGCCCCTTCTGGGTTTTCTTTGTCCAGGGGGAAGATGGGATTTCTGTATTATTTCTAAATTGCACATAATTATAAATACATGTGAATATATTTTGTATATGTACCTGTAAAATTAGCTTTGCTGTAAAATATAGCTTTATTTTTCATTGGATCCATCCGAGCTGGTCTGGTAAATTTAACTGGGGGTGGAGGAGGAGGAAGGTTCCCAAACCACCACATGTGTCTATATACATATATACACATTTACATGTGCATGCACATATTATATATTATGTATATGTATAAAAACCTTTGGTACACTAAGGCAGATCGTATTAGTAATAACATCAGGCTTGCGTTAATTTAAACTTTCACTAAGTTCCTGCTACTATCTCTTCTACTTCATCATTCCCTGGAAAGCACAAGGGGAAATGATGCACCACTTTTCATTTTCCAAATAGGCTGAATAATGAAAGTAATATTTTTAAACTCTATGATTCATAGAATCATAGAATGGTAAGGTTGGAAGGGACCTCAAGGATCATCTACTTCCAACCCCCTGCCATAGGCAGGGACACCTCCCACTAGTACAGGTTACTCAAGGCCTCATCCAACCTGGCCTTGAACCCCTCCAGGGAGGGAGCAGCCACAACCTCCGTGGGCAACCTGTGCCAGTGCCTCACCACCCTCACTGTAAAGAACTTCCTCCTGACATCCAGTTTCAGTCTCCCCTCTACCAGTTTAAACTCATTAGCCCTTGTCCTGTCATTACAAGACCCTCTCACAGCCTTCCTGTAGGCCGCTTTCCAATATTGGAAGGCTACTATAAGGGATCTTTTCAAATATATAATTCCTAAGAAGAGTGAGGTGCAAAGATCCACTTTCTAGAAAAGCTGACCACTCAGAAGTTAGGGTGAGGAAAATCAAAAGCACAAGAATTGAAGATTGCTTTAGGGAAAAACGAACAGGTCATATGTATGTGTGCGTGTATATGTGTGTGTGTGTGTATATAAATATATACGTGTGTATATATGTGGGTGTATATATGTATGTATGTATAAATGCACACACACACACACACATTCTTGTTGTATTTCCACTGTGTACTCTTCAAAAACAGTAAATGTTCAGAAATAATTTACTTTTTGAAATTAAAATAAAAAAAAATTAAATTTGGAATGATACATTTGGACCATCTCTAGCAATTACTTTTTCTACTAGCAAATAGTTTTTTCTGCTGGTAATTAATGAAAACTGAAAAAAAACTTTGCTATGTGCATATGTGATAAACTCTCCAAAGACAAGATCTGGACAGGCTGGAGAACTGGGTGAAGACAAACGCTATGAACTTCAGTGAGGACAAGAGTAGGGTCCTCTGTCTGAGGAGGAATAACAACAGGCACCAGTACAGGTTGAGGGCTGCCCTGCTGGAAAGCAGTTCTGTGGAGAAAGACCTTGGAGTGCTGGTGGATGGCAAGTTCTGCATGGGCCAGCAATGTGCCCTTGTGGCCAAGACACCCAATGCCATCCTGGGGTGCATTAGGAAAAGTCTGTCCAGCAGGTCTAGGCAGGTTTTTCTCCCCCTCTACTGTGCCCTGTTGAGACCACACCTGGAATACTGTGTCCAGTTTTGGGCTCCCCAGTTCAAGAGAGACAGGGACCTGCTGGAAAAAGTTCTGCAGAAAGCCATGAGTGGGGAACTTGAGCATCTCCTCCCCTACAAAGACAGACTGAGAGCCCTGGGGCTGTTTAGTCTGGAGAAGAGAAGAATGAGAGGAGATCTGATCAATGCCTACAACTATCTGAGGGACAGGTGTCAAGTGGATGGAGCCAATCTGTTTTCACTGGTCACCAGCAGTAAGACAAGGAGCAATGGCTACAAACGGGAACATAGAAGGTTTCACCTCAACATGAGGAGAAACTTCTTCACAGTGAGGGTGACAGAGCATTGGAACAGGCTGCCCAGAGAGGTTGTGGAGTCTTTTTCTTTGGACACTTTCAAAACTCACCTAGATGCATTCCTGTGCAAACTATCCTAGGGGATCCTGCCTTGGCAGGGAGATTGGACTCAATGATCTCTGTAGGTCCCATCCAACCTTTAAAGTTCTGTGACTGCGTGGCAAATATTAAATCTGCTGTATACACTTGATCTAAGCCATAAAAGCAAGTGTATAATCAAATAAAATAGCCCTATAGAGTGCACTCAGACTTCAAAGCTTGCTATTAAAGTGTCTTTCTTGGATTCAATGTTTATTTGCCTTCAATGAATTCTAGAGTAAGTACACTAATTTTACTCAAGGCTTGGTATGTCCCTTTCCAGGAGCCAAGAATTTCACTATATATGGGGCAGAGGACAATGGATCTCAGCCAGCATGGTTTTGATGAGTCTGTGGTAGTGTGAGAGACAACAAGGTGTATATACTGCATACAGTCAGCACATTATTCCTCCTTATATAAAGTGAGCACTCAAAATCAGCTTTCAATCCAGCTCTGGTGCTGGAGATAACCAGGTGGTGGGTGTACTGAACAGAGAAATATTTTAAGGTTACAGCTTTGCATACCTGTTACTGCAATATAGGTCAGTGTCTGAATTTGCACAATGTTAGCTGAGTCATAGAGTCATAGAATGATAAGGTTGGAAGGGACGTCAAGGATCATCTACTTCCAACCCTCTGCCACAGGCAGGGACACCTCCCACTAGTACAGGTCACTCAAAGCCTCGTCCAATCTGGCTTTGAACCCCTCCAGGGAGGGAGCAGCCACAAACCTGCCTGGGCAACCTGTGCCAGTGCTTCACCAGTAATGGTAGTCATTTCACTACTAAGTGAAAGAGAGACAAAAACTCCTCTCATTTTAAATTTCATAATCAGAACTTTTGCTGTTTTTTACTGATTTTGACTGAAATAAGTTCCATTTCTTAATAGTACCTTCTATGGTGTTATGTTTTGGATTTGTGCTGAAGGCAGCGTTGACAATGCAGGGTTATTTCAGTTACTGCTGAGCAGTGCTTGCAGAGTTAAAGTCTTTTCTGCTCCTCACTCTGCCCCTCCAGCAAGTAGGCTGGGCAGTAGGAGAAAAGACATAGCTGGGACAGTTGACTCTAACCAAGCAAAGGGATACTCTAGACCATATGATATGCTCAGCAAGAGACCGAGCTGAGATGAAGGTTGACCAGGGCTGCCACTGCTCAGGGACTTGCTGGACACCACCACAAGCATCAGCTGGTGGCAAGCAATTATGTCATTTTTGTATCACTTGTTTTTCTTGGACTTTGGATTGTACTAGATATGGGATAAGTGTGCTGTATAAGTAAGAGCAATGTTCACATATTCAGAGCACAAACACTACTTCAAATTAGCATATTTTTAACTGCATTGTGACAGGTTTTCTTAAAGGTTCTGTGAAGCTTTTATGTATGAAATATTAAAAGTATATTAATTTACTTCTTTTATCTTCTGTCTAAACTTTGGGCATGTAAACCAATATTGTTGCTTCTGTGTTCTTCCTTGCATATAATCATTTCAGTCCCCCCAAAACCAAGGTGACTGCTGCTGAAGATCCTGTTATGGGAAATTCTCTGCCTGCTTTGCATAGATCTAAATGATTACATAAATGATCATATAGATAAAATCATCCCAAGGAATCTGTGTGAAAGGTGGAAGAAAACAAACAAACCCAACCAACAAAAAAAAAGTACTATCCAAAACAAAGCAGCTTGCTCTTCCAAAAGTGGAGGAAATAGTTGGTGAGCTCTGTATAAAACAGTGCATTCTTAGTCTCCTTTATTTTGCAGATTTAAAATCTCTTTAAAAAGAGATTTAATTGGAATGAAATTAGATCCTTTTCTGTGAGATGTTTTGAGTTCAAGTAGCTCTGGCTCAGCATTAAGATTGTGGGCTAGATCAGTATATTTATTTCTTAAATACAATGAGGTTTGCTTTTATTATGTACTGTTTCTTATCTTCAATACTTCCTTGAAGTGCTACTAGGTTTAAGTGAATGGAAAAGGGTTTTGAAGAACAGGAGATAATGTCATCTACATGAAAATAAACTCAATATGAAAAAAAACAAAACAAAACATAGTTACAGAAACTATTATTTTTCTCTTCCATTTTCACAAAAATCATGAAACTGCATTACATGTTCCACTTCATTTTGCTTAGCATTACAAAATGTATTTCATTTGATACTGAAGAGTAAATGGTCAATGACTCACACGTTAATTCAGAAACATCTGTCTGCTTACAGATAAGAGTCAGGGAATGAAGGCAACTGTGTCGAAGCTCTTGGAAAACAATTTTTTCCTAGATTGAAAAAAAAAAAAAAGAATATATGCACAAGTAGTACTTGATTAGTGGATTGACATTATTTCTCAGATGTCATTACATGAAGTACATGCTCATGTACTTTAAATCCTTGCTGTATCAGTCCCCAGCCTTGAAGTATTTTGGAACTGCTGATCTTTTAGTCTGCTAGTAGCTTAAATTGAAAAAGTATATGAAGTTATATTCATTTGTCTCATGGTAGAATTAAAATGACCTCTGCATAGGTTTGGGGTTTTGCTATGTTTTGTCTCATGGGGTTTTTATTGTTTTTTTATGATTGCCCAAAACCAACTGTGCTGGTTTGAGGCTAATTGGAATATATTAACAGAGAAAATTATATTGTAGGCTGTGAAAAGCGAACAATGGTGATGTCTACTTCACTCATAGGCTTGCTGAGATGTTTAAGAAAATAATACAAAACAAAGATAAGACACTCGGGCTTGCAGACACTCTTGGGCTGTCTAGCTTCTTGCTTTTTCCTCTCTGCCAAGTAACCTAACCAACCACTTTCCTTCTAACTCCCCTGGCCAATAGTCCAAACTCATCTTGCGCATAAACCAAATCTTGGGGTAAGGTAGAGGGGTGGGGAGAAGGTGGAAGGGTGGTTGGGAGCCCCTCCTGGGGTCTCCGCTTCCTGGGAGGGGGATTGTGTTTCTGTATTACCTTTAACTTGTCTATGTCTGTAACTATTCCTGTCTGTTGTGTATATCTCTGCTTGTACATTGTGCTAAGCTGTAAATAGAGCTTCAGTCCTTAACCTGCAGCTGGCTGAGTCTAGTCTGGGTGATTTTACAAAGTGTGTGGGGGGGCTGATAACTCCCAAACCATAACACCAACATATTTATACTGGGTTCTTGTAAGGTAAGGAGGAAAGATTAAAAAAAAAGAAACAAACAAAGATGTATACAATCCCAGAAACAAATACTCTATACTGTGAATGTAAGAAAAATAATTGTGGTTGTTTGGTTCAGATTTATTTTTTTTTAAAACATACATTTTTGGCCTTATTTATGGAACTGGTAAACACTGCTGAGGTCTGGGGAATGTAATTTTTCTACACTGTAGCTAAAGTCAATTGCATCCAAAGTGGAATTGCCACACACATTACGTTGCACAAATGGTAATGTATAATGAATTTATGTTGAATGTATAATAGTCTTCCTTGTAGTGTTTGTTATCGGAAGTAGGCAATGCTATTATTCTTCTTACATGCAATGTATTTTATTTTAATTATATTAAATTAATTTGACCGGAAAAAGAGAGATAACAGCGCGGGAAGAATATGAATGATAGTCTACAAACATGCAGAGAGACAAAATGGAATTAGTTCAGAATTTTTTTTGTGGTTGTCCTTTTTAATAGCTGGGTGGGGTGGTGACTGAGGCTGTATTTTCAATTACTCTTCAGGTCATTAATGTTGATTACATTCCTCTTCTAACCATAAGTCTTTATTTAATGAAAATGTATGCCACCCACTAAGCAGGCATGTAGTTAGGGAACAATACAGCAGGATTTGATTGCCCTATTAACAATAATCATTGTGAGACTTTGGGAGTAATAATTTAATGACTTCTTGCACTCTTGTGCTACTTTTTGGTGGTGTTCATTTAGCATGTACTACAATAATATCTCTAATGAAATTAAAACTTGCCAGCAAGCATTATTAGCAAGAGATAGCAAGGTACTGAAATACCAGACTTAATACTGCTTCAGTGAGTGTCGTTAAATTATCCATGGAAAAAGTAACTTAATTTGAATAAATCAGGGTGGGCTCCCAGAAAGGTAATAAATAATTTTCAATGACTGACATGGTTCATGTGGAGGAGATTAGGGGCAGAAGAGGAGGGAAATTTTGTTTCCTTTCCTTGTCTGTCTTCTCATGATTCACAGTCATCGCGAGTCTTGTGGACCAAATGCAAAGCAGGTAGCACAGAGCTGGAACTCACCCAATTAGAGAAAATGGTGGGATAGCTAAAAAGTTTCCTTTTATGGACCTCAGTCTTCTTTACAAGCAGGTCAGCTGTAAAACTCTCTCCCGATGTGTGCAGCCCTGGTCATGTTCTGTTCTCCAAAGAATTCCCTTTTCTGCATTCTGACCTGACTGGTGGAAATTGTTTTTTGCAGAGGTAAAAAAAAGTAAGCTACCACAGAAGATATTCCACTCAGTTTTATATGAAGAACTGCAGTAGCTGCTACTGTTTGTGCCATCAAAACTTTCTTCCTGCCAATTTTGTCTCTGTCTCAGTGTATGTGGTTGCATACTTACACAAGTTTCTTCAACTTTAATTCTCTAAACTGTTTCATATAAATTCAAGCTAAAAGGACACTGAGCAAGGTGGTAAAATGGCAGCCATAGAAACACAGCCTGCTCTGAACACCCGAAGAACATGACCACACAAGAACGAGGAGCGCATTTCCTGAGCAGTGGTGCGTGAGGTTAGCTGCCTACAAAACCCAATGTAATCCTTCTCCAAACCCTTTTCTTCCAGCATAAAGTATATTTCAGCCACTGAATTTAGAATGATTTGCTCTTTCAGAGATGTAGCTTGAGATAATGCTTGTTTATATAACCTCATCAACTGAGACTCTGAATAAGCAAGCGAGGCTTTCATTCCAGTGCAAAGCTAGACTTTACTCTTGGCTGAAATCAATTTGCATAATTGCACTGAAGCTCTCAACAGACTTCCACAAGCACAATAACCAAATCTGAGCTTTGAGGCAGTAACTGTAAAAAGGTAGTTTGCTGGAAGCTCACTGGCATAACGCTGATCAGCAAACCTAGTGCATCGCAGCTTGAGGTCAAAGTGTAAATCACTTTCAGCCCTGGCTGAAGGTAAATGCCCCCACTTCCAGCTGTTCTTTATTATATTCCACTAGACCCTAACTGCCTCAGAGCTTGCAGTTTGAATTTGGTTTATTGTCAGCTCATCAACTGGTCAGGTCACACAGTGAAGGAAATGTAAGCTTTTCAGGAGGGTTTATTCACAACCAAAGTAAATAATGAAACCTTAACCTTGTGATGTTAAACAAACTATAGACTCGCACCTCAGTACAGGTAAATCTATTAATGTATCCATA
>VWYK01115784.1:72077-90380 GCA_013399775.1 Semnornis frantzii | reverse complement strand
TATCCCTCTCAGCAAACCAATGAATGATATAGACTTCATCATTATTTTCTTTTCACAGCCAGTGATCTCATTTCTCTCATGAAAATATTTCAATCAGACTAAAACCAGCACAGCATAAATGGCAGATTGGTAGCTCACAGCAACTTTTTTTCCTGGGGGGCTTTTCAGGAGAAAATGAGGAGGTGCTTTCAGTATGTGAAGATCTCAGCCAGCTAGAACCATCCCTTTTTCATATATAGTGCAGATAGAGAGATGGTGCAAATATTGGAGAGCATGTCTGCTGAAGAGCAGGTGAGGAAACTGGGGTTGTTTAGCCTGGAGAAAAGGATGCTGAAGTGAGACGTTCTTGCTCTCTACAACTACCTGAAAGGAGGCTGGAGGCAGGTGACAGTCAGTCTCTACTCCCAAGTGCAAGTGATAGGAGAAGAAGAAAGGGCTTCAAGTTGCACCAAGGTAGGTTTACATTGCATAGTACAGGAAACTTCTTTACTGAAAGGGTTATCAGACACTGGAGTAGTCTCCCTAGTGAGCTAATTGAATTACCCTTTCTGAAGGTGTTTAAAAGACACAGAGACAGTGTGCTGAGGTACATGGTTTAGCACCAGACTTGGCAGACTTAGATAATGGTTGGACTCAATAATCTCGAAGCTCTTTTCCAGCCAAGCCAATTCTATGAGCTATACAATTCTCCTTAACTCTAGAGCTGCAAATGACACATTTATAGCTGGGCCTCCAGGAACAAGGGGTTTGTGATATGGTCCTACTCATTTAAGACTTCTCAGCCTATGTTCAAGCTTGAGCTTTCAACCCATTCAACACAATAATGGTAAATATTGATGAAGCTACCAGGTCTCTCTCCAGTGGACTTTCTAACAAAACTATTTCTTTTACAGGATCTCTCTGTTCCCAAATACACAGTTGTTTAAAATGACTGGAAAACTCTTAGCTAAGCCTGTTCAGAATTGGACCTTTGCTCATTTACATGGTTCATGACCCTTCACAACTCTCTATGTGAACTTAGCCTGACTTTCCCATGTATAGGAGGAAAGTAGATCCCAGTCCAGGTCAGTCTCATTTGTTTTCATGTGTCACTACAGACATATTTTTTTTTTTGCAGCTCAGGTTTTAAAGACCTGAGAGTGGGACAGATGCAGGGCTCCCATAGACAGAAGCAATTGCAATGATGATGATAGTTGTGCATTTCATTGGTCATATCTAACATTGAAATGTATTTCCCTGTACCAAAATCCTAGAGTAACTGTGATGCAAATTAGTAGCAAAGCAGAAATAGGAGAGGAGTATTTCTTGTTTGTATGTTTAAAAACATCCACCAAAGTTTGATTTACTCCAAACCTCTGCTTGGTCTAAGGCATTGCAAGTTTGCAGAACTACCCAAACTGTTGAGAAAGGCAGCTTGGTTTGTTCTGAAATGACCACAAAAGGGCTGGAAATGTACACTATAATGCATAGTATATGAAGTCTGCCAAAAAGTCTGACTTAGACAATTCTCTCATGCTATTCCCTTATAAGTGCCCAAAGAGGCGGTGCTTTATGTCAAGAAACATGAGTCAATCCTCAGAGGAGGATGCTCAAATGGAAAACAGATCTAAGGAGGGCTCTGCAGGCTGTGCTGCTGCAGGTCCTGTCCCTTGAAGTGAAAAGCAGAGGAAGGGAGGAAAAAAAAGGAATTGGTAACAAATGATGTGATGGCAGAGTGTCAATCACAGCGGAATTTCATCCTGGCCTCGTATTACAGCATGGTGGGAGTGTGGCTCCAGCGAAGGCTGCGTCAGCACTTTGTTTGGCTTACGCACCAATTCATTGTCTGTCCTTTGGGCTGAGGCTGATTTTGCTGGGAGCTAACCTGGCGACAGATCTCTTCACGTATTTTCAGCTAGTGTGTAGCTCAAGAGTTGTTTAACCTCTCACCCCTGCAGCCTCCTTCCCAGCTTATCCTACCACACCACAATTTTCTTGGAGCGATTGGGATTGTAAGCCTGAAATCTGGGCTCTGGGCAAAGACAAGGACTCGTGCAGAGCTCCAACAAACTCAGAAAACACCTGCACCCTGTACCCGTCTTGTAGGCTGAAAGTCCTTTGATGGCTGGCAGAACAGGTGGATATTTTGAGTCGGTTCCCAGCTAGTTTGAATACGAACAAGATGTGCGCCAAGGACAGTGATTTACAATTGCAAGCAGTGCAATTGTCCTACCCAATTAGTTACTGGCTGTCAGAAAAGCTGGAATAAATGTGTCTTCTTCATCCAATTCTGTTGTGAGGTAAATTGCAATCACTTAAAATCCTCCATCTTTGTAATGCGACATGAATGCAGTCAAGCTTGCCCGGTGTGTGATGCCTCATTAACACATGAAAACTTGAGCAGAGCAAGCTGAGGGAACAAACAGCACTAAATTGCTAGAATGAGATGCTGGTCTTACAGAAGCTCTGGTGTTGCTTACATAGGAAACTACAGCACCACCTGCTTAAATCAGTCTCTGTGCCTAAAGTTTGGAACATGGTAAATATGTCACCAGTTCTTAAAACATCTCCCAAGACCTATACGCCAGGAAGCCTGACTTCTGTGTCAGACAAGCTGGCAGAAATCTTAAAGTTAGTAGACACTTGAATAAAACTGATAGATTGGGGAGGAGTTAATGTGGCATTTTAGGGAGAAATCACACTTCACAAATCTGTTACAACTATTTGAAGTGTCAAACAACCCTTAGTTGTGGCCGAGCTGGCTGACAGAGTCAGAAAGCTTTTAACAAGACCCCTCAGCAAGAGGGAAAGACTTTTCATCAGTGACAAACTTGTAATAATAGCAAACAAAGAACAAGACAAAATCTTCAGATTTTACAGTGAAGTGTTTGGCAAACAGTCAGGAGTGTGGCAGGGAAATCGATCATGTTTGCTAACAGTACATATATACATATATATATGACATATGGTGTATAATTATTTAGAACTAAAGCTGACTGCAAAGAGACACAGCAGGATCTCCTGGTACTGAGGAAGATATTCAGCAAAATGGCAAATGAGATCTCATTTTGCCAAATACAAGGTAAAGCCCAGAGGAGAAAGGGAGCCATGAGCACACCCGGTTATCACTGCTCCAGAAAGTTTACTGTGGATTGGCCTGTACAAACATCAGCTTAGTGTTCACTAGAGACCAAAAGGTAGAACTTATCACAGACAAATAGCAAACAGCACAGAAAATACTCTTTTGTGACTATATAAATCCCTGGTGTGGGGATTCTGTGTGCAGTCCTATTTATCTTGTCTCATGAAGGATATAATGGAAAGACGCAGAGGAGAAAAACAAGGAATGTGTGCCTCAAAGGGATAAGAGAGAGGGCTTTCAATCACAGATGGCATGGAGAATAGCAACTCATAGAAACTCCTCATCAGGGACTGAAAATATGAAAGCATTCAGCGCAGTGCAGGTCAGGCTCAGGTTCAGGGAGGAGTCCATCCATGCCATTGGCAGTCCCTGACCCCCTGGTGGCTGCAAGGAGCACATATGGAGAGATTGATCCCTGCAGGATCTCCTCTTCTTGCCCTCACTTCCTAGCTGTGGCCAACACACCAGGTTTAACAAGCCTTTGAGCTGACCTTAAAAAGACCTGTTCTTTTGATACTTTCCACCCTATGCCTTACCTTTAGCTGCCCTTGGGCCCTATTCATATGTTTTTTCCATAGTTGTGGAGCTCACAATTCTGGCCTGCTCCAGCAGATTGCCATGAGCATCTCCTTCCTTTTTCCAGCATGGATCGCCCTTAGTCCTTCTCAGCCAAAGCCATGTGTGTTAGTGAAGTTTCTGGATTTATTTAAAGTCCTCAAGCCCATGTTTTCACTGAATTGCTTCTGGGAATCAGCAAGCAACCTCTGCTTAAAGGAAGGTGGTGAGAAGCTAGGAGCACTGATGCCTTTTAATGAATAAGCACAGGATGGAGGACTTCCCAGGAACAGGTGTATTAACCTGCACAGTTTTATAAATCAAACCACTTTTTGTCTGGAAGTTCCCATTCTGGCAAAGAAGTTCTGGGTCTATTTAAAGCTGTGCCTATTTGGTTTTGATTTACAAAACTAAAATTCATCAAGTCAGGTAAGGTTATCTACCCTTGTTCTTCACTGCAACTCTGGTCCAAGATCCTGGTGGGAAGCTTTCCCTGGGAAATCTGGTGGCAGATGAACCTATGCCTTGAACTGAGAGTGGTTGTTTTTAGAGCAATAAATGAAACACCTCTTATGACCAATCTCACTGTGAAACTTCAACGAAGCAAGCAGGAGGTATTGAAAGGAGGTCTGCTCAGATAAGAGTATTTGATGATGAGGGAAGCATTTTGGGCTGGAAGGGGGGTGGAAATACTAATGAAACACAGTGCCGGAGGAAAGGGCTACTCTTCTGCTAGGATTTCAGCTGCTTTTGTACTGTGTCACTCACCAGTGTTCACAGCTGCTCAGCTGTCTGCCTACATACTTCCAAAGTCTATCACAGTCACTATTTTACAGAGATTTTCTCATTCTTTCAACAGAGGAGTTTAACTTTTCTGAAGTAGACAAAATTTTACCATAAATGACCAAAATCCTGAAATACAAGATTAAATACCAAGGAGTAAGTGCCTTAGTTTCCAGAAAGCAGGTGCTTCAGGGCTGCAAAAGAAAGGCACCCAAATTATGAGCTCTGCTGAATCACTGAAGCCTGATGCAGGAAGATATCCAGTGATTGTTGGACAATAGTTTGTCTTGGTCACTGACCAGGATGATTGCATGCTAAAGTTATTGCTCTTCCCAGATATCCAACACGCACTATGAGCCAGTGGCCAAAATCAATTAGGAGTGATCACATCACACCACAGAAGGCAAATATGCTGTCAGTCTTTCATTGAGCAACAGTCCTGCTTATTAGCTTGTTGAGGATGTAATAGGGATACCAATGGGTGAATAGTTCACCACAGATTATTTATGCGTCGGATTTCCTCCCATTTGGTCTGTTTGCAAGCTGACCTTGACTTTCCCCAATACATTCATAATTCACAGCTACTTGGTAGCTAATTTCAGTGGCGCAGCTCATTTGGGAAAGCTCCATTTCAGCCTTTTGACATCTGAAAAGTAGACTGGTGTTTTACTGACTCTTAACTCCCTCCATGCAAAGGTTTCAAAGGGGTCTGTATCATGCCAGAGATGCTTTTACACAGAGCCCTGTACCCTGAATGAGATGTTCTATGGAAACAGTATGGTGAAATACAGAAGGACAGAGCAGCTAAGTGCCAAGAGTAGAACATCTCAGAATCACAGAATCACTAAGGTTAGAAAAGATTTCAGGATCAGTGAGTCCAGCCACTTTAGTCCCTGAACTTGGCAACCACAGCCATATGCAAAGCCCCATGATATCCCCAAGCGCCTCCCTACTAACCCCTATAGGTTTTGTCTCAATGTGAGATCTCGTTGCTCATCTCGCTGTGATACCAGCCTGCTTTCATGCAAGCGAGCAGTGAAGTCACACATTCAAGCTTCCACGTCTGAAAGCACTGAGTTCAACCCTCATTTCAGTCAGGGGAAATAGAGCAGAAAAGTATTTGGCCCTATTCAGAGACAAGGGAGAGGAGAGGATGAGCTGAGCAAGAGCCCACATGTGCTTGAACAGCAAGTGTCTGATGTTTTGCAGACGTGAGGAGGAATACTTCTTGAGACAAAAGGCAGATCCCAGGCTGGTTGAACCATTACAGCTCCCACTTCAGAATAAAAGCCTAGCTCTCCCGAGAAAGCCTTGTGCTTATACAGACAGGACAGGGAAACATGTCACTTCTAAAGCCTGCCTGCGTTACCAGCTCTCAAATATGATAGTGCTCTTCCTTAGCCTGTGCAGCTGGGACCTGCAATGCTGAGAAGTGACCATCTTGCTCCTGACACCTGGGAATAAACAGATCAGAGGCTCTCTCAGCATGGAGAGTGCTGGCAACTTCTGTTGGTGGTCTGGGGAAACAGCCCCTTTTCCGTTTTCTAAAGTGACACCATTTGGGGTCATTTTTGATGCAAGTCTGGTTGCATTTGAAGAGCTCTAATTATCCCATCCAGTGACAGAGAGGACCAGCAGACTGTCTGCAGCATGTAGAAAGTTCAAGGTTACCCTGACCCAAGGTTTGAGTGAGACTGCCCAAAAAGTGTCCATCTCCATGGGCAATGTGTTGGTGAATGCCCTAGCCCAGCCCTGAAGGCAAGTAGGGGTCTGGGACACACTCAGGGAGGCAGAGGGCACAAACACAACACTCCTGAGATGCTCTTTGAGGTATTTTGGGAAAAGTACTTTGGGCCTAAACTATGAAGAGCAGAAATCTGTCTGAAAACACCTATGCTGGCTGCTAAATGGCCAGCTGCATTAAATTCAAGTCTCCCCGGTCTCTCTGCACCTGAAACCAGTTGGGCAGCTTTCCTTATAGGATGAGATTTACACCTTGACCCTTGAATCTCAAGAGCAGAGGAAGGAGATAAATGTCCTTGTTGTCACCATGAGCCGTTGCATAAGTATCACTAGGATATTCCAGGAGATGCCATTTATAACAGGTATTTATCATTTTATGTTGTTGGTCTTCCTTTTGCTGTGCTGGGGCTTGGCAGTTCTCATGCAGGTATTGTACCTTCTTTTTCTGCCATCCTTCTTGCAGGGGTTTTCTGGCCAAAGTCTTTATTCTGACAGCAAGTTATTTGTAACCAAGTGGCAAATGTCCTAATTGGGCACTTGAGTGATATAATGAGGCTGCTCAGGAGTTTACTGTGATGGAAGACTGAAAATTATTATATTGCCAAGAGAAAAATAATTAATAAACAAAAATGCAACTCTAGTATGTTATATAAAAGCTCAGAGGTGTTTGAGGGAACCAAGAGTCTTAGAGCACCTGGACCTGACCCCAAAGAAGGTTTGAGTGGTGAGACTGAACTGTAGAGACATATTTTTGAGGTTTGGGGTTTTATCTGTTTGTATCTCTTACGGTAAGACAAAGCTGGTGTGTGACTCTGCGTGGGACAGTTTTTACATGTCCTCTACACAAAGGTGCAACATTGGTCAAATGTAGGCGCAAAAGTGGTATGCAAGTGCCAGTGAAGTGGAGTAAACACTAGCAAAAGGGGCTGACAGCTGTGATAGATGTTTATGATAGCCAGCCACCAGGAGATGGGAATATTTCCTGTAAGGGAAAGTTTTCAGCAGGATTTAAGAGCAAATAAAAAGAGCCCTTGAGAAGTCTCAAGTCATACAAAGCTGTAAGTTCAGCAAGAGAAAAGCAAGCCCATGTATATTGTAGTGACAAATCAGTTATAAGGAGAGGGAAGAAGTTCCCCATAGTGGCTAGCCCTTCAAGGGCATGTAGGTTGCCCAAACTGTCCTTTAAAAAAATAAATAAATTTGGTTTTAAAAGTTTTTGGGGTTTGTTTTTCATTTTTTTGTTGGTTTTTTTTTTTTTTTTTTTTTTTAAAGAAGGCAGCAGAGATGCTTTTTTGCAGGGAGTTTCTTTGTCAGAAAGTAATGAGATCTTGCTGCCTGAGTGACAAAACACACAGAGGCTTGAACTGAAGAGGTTTCATCTGTCGTGGTCTTCAGGGCATCACTGTGCTCTGTAATATTAAAAGTAAAAATAAAAAAACCCACTCTCTGCTGACTCATGCTTTGCTCTCTGGAAACTGTAACCCTCTTGACAGTCCCCTTCCTTCCCACACTCCACCCCTGGCATCTTTTTTCCTTGACAGCAGTTTTCCAATTCTATTTTTCAGTTGTTTTCTGTTTGTTTGTGGTTTTTTTTTTTAAACACAAACAACATCTGAAAGAGTATAGCTTGTTGAAGACAGTGTTTTATCTTCTCTAATCCTGTTGGGAACAGATGGAAGATTACAGAAAAACATGTCTGTGTGGCTGGAAAAAAACAATACACTATCACTAGCTGCCTGTGTGCTGTTGTCTTGCACACATCTAGCCATGTGCAAGGCAGACCTGAATGGGTTTTGCCAAATTACTCCTGTAAAGTGGCTTGAAAAGAGTTAGGGTGAGAATTGTGGACTTTTCAAAGTTACTTGAATGTCAAAGCTTTCTGGAAAATGATGCAACCTAAAACATTCTGTTGCTGTTTTTCTTAAACAATACTACTTTGGTGTGATTTTTTTTTTTTTCTATTGAACTGATCTTTTAAAGTTGGTTTGTGTTTGTAGCATGAAGGCTAATCTGTTCTAACAGTTACCAAATCAAGGCAGTTGATATTTTTCCCCTTTGAAAGATTTTGTTTGGTTTGGGTTTGTTTGGTTTTGGTTTTTTTTTCAATAATTATTCTGTGTTATCAGTGCAAGCTAATATGGAAAGCTATTTGAGCATCCTTGGAACATAGTATGATCAGGGCAGAAAAGACTTTCAAAGTCCTCATAGCCATCATCTCTTTTCAGCATGGTCTTTAATGTCTATTCTACTCATCTGCTCAATCAACGAATTAACCAGGTTGGAAAAGACCTTTGAAATCATCAAGTCCAATCTATTGCCCAACACCTTCTAATTAACTAAACCATGGCACCATGGTAACTAAACCATCCAGTCTCCTTTTAAACACCTCCAGGGATGGTGACTCTACCACCTCCTGGGGCAGCCCATTCCAATGCCAATCGCTCTTTCTGGGAAGAACTTCTTCCTAACATCCAGCCTAAGCCTGCCCTGGTGCAGCTTGAGACTGTATCCCCTTGTTCTGCCACTGGTCGCCTGGGAGAAGAGACCAACCCTCACCTAGCTACAACCTCCTTTCAGGGAGCTGTAGAGAGCAATAAGGTCTCCCCTGAGCCTCCTCTTCTCCAGACTGAACACCCCCAGCTCCCTCAGCCTCTCCTCACAGGGCTGTGCTCGACCCCCCTCACCAGACTTCTTGCCCTTCTCTGGCCACATTCAAGCATCTCAACATCTCTCTTGAATTGAGGGGCACAGAACTGGACACAGGACTCAAGGTGTGGCCTAAGCAGCGCTGATTAGAGGGGCAGAATGACTTCTCTGGTCCTGCTGGCCACACTATTCCTGATGCCATTGGCCACCTGGGCACACCGCTGGCTCGTGTTCAGTTGTCAGTCAACCTGTACCCCCAGGTCACTCTCCAGCCACTCTGTCCCGAGCCTGTAGTGCTGTATGTGGTTGTTGTAGCCAAAGCGTAGAATCCCTCGGGGTCAGGAATTCTCATTCTAACATGCTGGCCTCAAGCGCCTCTGCTGAGAGGCAATGCAGGATGGATAAATGGGGGAGGGGGTATGTGATGATGCTTAAACCTGTAGCCTTATTAATGTTTGGGGGACTATTTAAAAAAAAAAAAATTAAAAACCCCCTGGGAAAGCCACAATAATACTTAACTTCCCGTTATAATTTTGCCATGATTACTTTGCCCTTTTTGAGATTCTTCTTGCTCATCACCTTGTTGCTGCTTAGCATCCAGCGCTTATGACAGTTCCAATTGATCCCCTCTGCTTGTAAAAGCTCTTTCCATTTTTTTTCTTTTCATTGTTGTTGTCACTGTGATTGTTGTTATAATAACAGCAATTATTATTTTCATAATCAGAATGACAGATCATGTGGGTAACTTTGGCTTTTGCAATTGTAATAAGTAGAGAGCTGAGCTGAAAGCATAATGTGAATTGGAGCTTGGAGGGGGATATAATCCAGTGGGTTTTTTTGGGAATAGCAGGTGAAAACATGTTGGCCACTCTTTTATACTAGGTTTTTCTGTGTCTGTTGTGCACCTAGCCACACTTTTAAGCTTCCCCTTTTCTTTGTTAGCTCAGAGTTATGTCTCTGCTTGAGATTGAGAGATTTTTCTTCCAACTAGAGAAAAGCTTTGTTCTCAGTGTTGCAGAGAAAGTCATGACAAATGCAAAAGCAAATGAGATACACTCAGCTGTGTGATTAGACTGAATAATCAATGTCTTTAAAGCCTGGTATTGTAAATAAAAATCCATCACATATTCTACTATACTAGATTAACACAGTCTTCTAGCCATTATTAGTCTGTTCAACTCAAATTCTGTGTGCTTGCTTGACTACTGTGGGTTTCTTCTGTTAGAAGTGTGGTGAGACCATGAATTCTCCTGAAAAGTGGGAAATGATGCTCTCCATAGCATTTTGAGGAGTCAACTGCTAATGTATCTACTGACAAGCCCCTTGCAAATGTTCACACGTGCTCTTTGGTGCTGTAATTTGCTCTTTTTTCCTGAAATGGTCGTTTCATTAGGAGCTGGCACTTACAGGATATATAGGCAGTTGTATTTCCTGTAGGATGCTTAGTATAGACCTTTTTGACTGTTAGTGCAACTGAACTAATAAGAGTGGGCTGAGTTTAGGTGTCTGGTTTAGGTTCTGTTTCAGGGCAGGTTGTCTGTGCGGTAAGTTCTTTGATTTGTTTTGTTTCTGTGGTAGTTGAGAATTGAGAAATTGAGAACCCTACTTGGCTTTTTTCATCATCTGCTTCTGCTTAGCTTGATGACCGAATTCACATCCTAAATAGAAAGAAGGAGAACCAGCAAGAAGCAGTTGACTGAAGCCGTGTCTTCTGTCGTGTCTCAAAAAGGCTTCGTATGACACATTTGAAAGAAAGGCAACATGGGCCAGAACTGTGATTTACAACCTGATCATCTATAAACTATAAAACAAAGTTATTCCAGTTCATACAAGATTGAATGGTTAAGATTCTGGCCCCAAATCTCTCATTTCTGGAGCTGCAATGACCAGCCAACCTACTTCAACACTCATCTTGCACAAGGACTACCACACTTGTTTAGTTTAAGATGTTACTCCTTTTTCAGCCAAGGAGTCACCATCTGAGCTCTCTCTACAAAGCAGATGGCTTCTTATAACTGTTTCAAAGTAGCCAGCTTTGAGATGCTGATATTGACTGAGAGAGAATAGAAACACCTCTCAATTTCTGTCTTCCCCTCAAAGGCTGAGGTGGTTTTAGGCTTATAGAATCACAGAATGGTAGGAGTTGGGAGTGACCTCTGGAGACAGGAGGATTTGTCTACCAAAAGATTCCAAAACTCAAGTACCCCAAGCCCACGCGTGGGACATTGCGACACGCTCCTATCACAGCCTCACAGGAAAGTCACTATTTTTGCACGATCTGAAGCATTTGTCATCTGCCTATGTTTGTCCCTTCATGCTGGGATGCGAGCGTTTGAGGGCAGGCACCATATTGTTTTGTTCTCGTTCGTACAATACTTGGCAAAGAGGAAAGAGAAGGGCGTCTTGGCTCTTTACCAGGTCTCCAAAGTGCTAAAATAATACTAACCCTGCAATAAATCTAAAGTTTTTATTATTGTCTGACACTCCGCAGCTTATTTTGGCTTTGGGAATCTGTGAATTTGGACCAAAAAATGTAAAAACTTGTCAATGTGGTGGAGCAAATGAGAGCACCCAGCTTCAGTCTGTTTAGCAAGACACAACTATGAATCACTGCTCCTTGGTGAGAAGAACACAGGATTTCCTGGAAACAAATTCAGGCCTTTGACAGAGCTGTTTGATCTTCAGTTGATGTTTTGTTTTTATTTTCTAAGCAGCAATAACTTTTTTTTTTTTAAGCTATAAACAGGCTGTTTTCCCTCATCCTTGAAGTGAGTCATTAATTAGTTAATAGCATGAATTAATTACTGCCTGTGCATAATTAAAGGGGCGAGATTTCTTTTATCTACTACATTCTTTCAAGTGGTGCCTTCATATTATTAGTCTCTCAAAATCCAGTTCTTGTCCCCCTCAGGATCAGCTTTCCCTGAAGCCTGATACAACACCTGTGCCTGGGATGTAATGAAATGCAGCCATTAAGCTTATCCAAGGACAAGATATGCAAAATAATTACTCTTGTATAACAAAGAGAAGCCCTGAGGGCTGGGTTCACAAAAGGGTGTCTTGTTCTTTTTCTTGAAGGTTGGATCCTTGCCTGCCCTGCTCACCCAGGGCCAGGCTGTGATCTTTGGGATGGGAATTTCGGTGTCGAGTTTACGACCTGGAACTTTTGACAATTGCTTCATCGTATTTAGTCGTTAAATAAATGGTTTGTCCAATTAATTACTAAAAAGGTCTTGCTGAAGGGGTTGTGGACAGCTTGTTGTGGAAAGCTTGTGCATATTTGAGCCTGCTAAAAGAGGACATGACACTTCATAAGTTCTCAAATAAAACAGATTTTATTCTTTGATGGAGATGCTCCTGGTAAGGAAGCAAGGGAAAAACCAAAAGCCAAGCTGGGCCTGTTCTCTTTCTGGGAAGCCAATTTAGTACTTAGCTTGGACTGTCTGTGCTTAGGTCCTGCCTCTGTCTTTGATGACCTGTCTCCTGTTGATATGTGTCCTGGACTGGGCGCTGCGACTTGTCACTTGAACTAAGCTTCAGTAACCTGGTAGTAGCAATGAGTGAGATGTGCTGCACAGACAGGGGGTGTAGTAACTTCCAGGAATGTATCCCTCTGCCAGATCCCTTCACCAAACTTGTCATGGTGAAGACCTATTCTAAAGGAGAGTGAATCTATAAAATCTATTCCACATTTCACAGCATCACTTAGTAGCTCACCTATTCTTTAACAACATATTGAAAACTCTTCTCTCCCCTTCCAACTGAATAAAAATATTACTAAATAGGAAAAAAAAAAAAACAAACCAAACTGTTGGTTTCCTTTGAGGTGGTAAAGCTGCTTCTGTGATTCCAAATCATACTATGTGTTCTGGGGATAAATTCTTGTTGCTATTGCAAAACTCTTGGCTGGTCTGGAGCATTAAATGGCTGGGGTAACATGTTCAGCCTAGGCATAGTAGCTGGGACAGCCCAGGGAAGTTCAGGCAGCTGTTAAAAGACACAACCTCACCAGATTTTCATCAGACCTCTGTTCTTTCTTTGAGTCCTCCTTCTCTCCATGTGGACCTGGTTCAATCCCCACCAAAATCTTCCAAAATTATGTTGGGTAGGTGAGCAGCTGAATCCAGGCCAAGTATGGCCATGTCCTGGCAGAAACATTAACCACTGCTTTGTCATGTGGCCAAGAAAATGAAAGGCTACTGCCTTGTTCTACTACTTGGGGAAGTGTGCCTCTCATAGCCCAGGATGTGCCACAGATTGAGCACCAAGTAGTTTGACAATCCCTGACATGGATACCAGTGAGAAAAGCAGTAGCAACCTCTTACGGAGCTTGCATACCCAATATTTTCCCTGTGACTGCTCCATAGGAATGGTAAAGTCTGTGCTGGGTGACATTAAAACCCACAGTACTACTAAGCTGGTGGAGTTGAGATGTTGGCAGGTTTCTGTCTGCCTTCAGGTAGCATGGTAAAACCCAGACTATGAATGTTAAGCTGCTCATAGATGAGGCTGATTCTCAATCCTTCAGCCTGGTTCCTGCTCTGAAATACATCCACAACCTCTTAAAATGTTGTGTAACATCTCTGAGTGCCTTCACTTCTCATAGCACTGTGTATTTGGGATTTCACCAGTGTTTGGCTGTGGGTGATGTCTTACAGCAACAGTTCCACTGGGGGCAAAGCATTGCCAGGATTCAAGGGCAGTGTGTTGGGTTTGTGTTATTTTGTTTGTTTGTTTCTGCCCTGGCCATCTTGTTCCTATGACACAAAAAATATTTCCCTTAGCTAGCCCATGCTGAGAAATACATATCTAACACTTCTTTTTCGTTTTATTTCTTTGGAGTAGCAGCTCCTCTCTTTTTCTCCCACTGTCCCTGAGGTGAAGGTAACTGAGGTTCTTTCCTGGCTTTAGTCTCTGTTTTTCAGACCTACTTAATGCTGTATTATAAGCTGTGGTACTTTAAGAATCAGCAAGATGTAGAAACTTGTCAAAATTCCACTTGTGGACACCAGCATTGCTCAGGGCTTGCATATTTTAGTGACATGTTTGTGCTTTGCTCTTCATGTAACATCATGCAACGTTCCTGTGGCTATGATGTGCTTTTGGTCCAGGCGCACATCTGGTCCACGTGCAGCCACACTGGTGTGGTTAGCTGAATAGGGATCAGGGGCAGAGACTGCTATTGTGATGGGGTGGTAGATTGAAGGGGCAAAAGTTTGATGGTGAGGAAAAGTGGGATCCTGACTCACAGCTGTAACTTCTTCTGGAGTCCTGCTCCAAATACCCCTGCCTAACTCCTCGTCTGTCCTGAGCGTTCATGGCTCCTTATTTGTGTTTTCGTTGTACTGAAAAATGTGGTAGTCAGTTTTGTTTTGTGATATGTGCTTGGAGCGTGTGTTTCAGTTTGTTGTGTTTTTTCCTCCCTACGTGACCAAATGCAATCTGATTCTTGTGCTGGGGTGATGGGCTAAACCAGATCACCCCTGCCCCTTGCTGTCACTCTACAGGATTTGGTATGCCCAGTTGTACTGCATGTCAGACAAACCCAAACAGGGAAAACCCTTCCTTCTCGCCTGTTTCTAGTGTGTCTTCCCTGGCTCTTTATACCCACAGCTCTTTGATGCTTTGCTAAATGCAGTGCACACCTCACCCTGGCAGTGAGCTGAGACCTATGTCTAAAGTGAGCACTTTGCTTGCACAGATAGCCACTGGGTCTCTCTTGTAGTAGGGGTTTCAGAGTAGTTTTTGCATATACTCCAAGAATAACAGACTGAAAGAAGTAAGACATGGCTGGCTGTTACCATGTATGATTTGTGTGTTCTGTGGTGGGACTGCAGGAAACTCAAGGTATGAAGTCCTCCCTCTGAAAGGTCCAGCCATTGCACCAGAGTGTACAACCATCTGGAGATGGAGGCTGCACCTGGGACCGCGCCCAGCAGGGCTATAGTTCGGGAGAGCTGAGAGGTGGCTGGGACTAGAGGAAGTTTGGATTAGCGAGGAGGGAGCAGGGCAGCAGTCCAAGCAGGCTTGGGACTCTGCCAACTCCTAGCAATGGAAATCTTGCCGATAGGTGGCTATCAGCCCATCCCTCCCGAGGTCAGCTACCCTGCCGGCATGAGTCCTCCTTCCTGTTCGTGGCCCCAGGCATACTCTGTTCCCAAGATTGCTGATTGCATCTTAGCCCTTTAGGCAAGACCAGTTAGCCAGTGTTAGCTGATGTCACCATCTCATTCCCCAAAGCTTTTCCACACGTTTTAGATGTGTTTAGCAGGTAAGTGAGAGCTGGCAACTGTCACAATTTGCAAAACAAAAAGGATCCTCTGCTCTGTTTAGCTCTTTCTAGTTCGTTTACTCAGAGGTCCCCATGGGCTTAGCAAGCCAAGTCAGCATCTCTTCATCTCCATACTAGCTTTAAAGCCATCCTGTGAAATGTTAATGCTGGCTTCACTACTTGAGTGTGGGATGATGCTAGCCAAAAGGGTCAAGGCATTGAAAGCATTTCGGAGAGTTTCAAGAGGCCTGGAGGTCCTAAGGCCACCGATTCTCCTCTGTATAAGGGATGGAAGAGTATTTGAAGGAACTGAAGAGCTGTGTATTTGAGGCGTTTTTTTTCTTTCTGCTGCTGTCTTGCAAGTCTCTTGGAGGATATACTGAGCTGTTAGAGCAGAGGTTGTGACCCATTTGTCCTCTGTAAAAGGTATGTGTTTTTCCAGGAGTCAGCATGGACTTGACCTCTGATTGTGAGCCCTCAAATTCAGGAAAAGTCCTGGGAACTGCATAGCAGATATCAATACTCTTTCTTAGCTGCAGCTTCTTCCCTCTCACGCCTTCTCTTTGCTCTGGAGAAACCAACCAGAGGCCATGAGTCAGTAGCAATATTATTGAAACCAGCCCAGCAGTGTGTTCCCTGCTGTGCCCAAGACTCTGATTATTGTAGTCTTTTGGTCCTGGCTGTGGACACTGCAGTACTCTCTGTATGTGTGATGCTTTGGATTAACCGAAACAGTGGCTGTTGGGACTAACGCTTGCTCCTGAGTAGTTGGGTGTGTGGTGAGAGCAGATCCACTGTTTTGTGACCAAGGGCTTGATCCTCACCTATCCCCTTGTGTGCAAGCATCCCAGTATGAGGAACACAAGAATTTCTATAGGGAGCCTCATGTGATACTCAATGCTTCATGCTAACCCAGTGCCTGTGTCTGTGAGCAGAACTAATCCAGCTATCTGCAACCTGCTGTGATCCTCAAGCTGCCTGTGGGGCATGTGCATACTATGGGGACCGGGGTGTCATTGTCATGGCTAGCTGGGAAGAACCTCTCCCGTTCATCACTGAAAAAAATGTGGTTTGCTTCCCAAAAGCAATATTTCACTGCTCTGTGGTGAAAGCTGAGTGTGAAGGGCTGTCAGCAAGTGAGTGAGTGTCAATGTTACCACACTCTTCCTCCTGTGAAGGTGTGTAGCTCTGAGCAGGGCTTGAGTTTGCACAAAGGATATGCTTTGCTCTCATGTTCTGCTGAACTGGCCCAGTGTGTGGCTGGGGGAGGAACATGGCTGCTCCCCATTTATCCAGCTCAGTTGTCAAGTGTTATTGCCTTGGCCTATTTTCAGGAGCAACACCTTGCTTCCTTGGAGCCCCACAGAGCTTGCTGGTCTCAGCTGAGCACAGCTGAAAGCATCTGAGGAACTCCTGGGCTGATACTCCTTTTATTTCTAATAAGGTCCTCCTGGAGAGCCCCCTTCTAAGTGACTACAGTCCAATCATGTATGCCAAGCTAAAGGTACAGCTGTTTAGGAGATGCTGATCATGCTTGCTGCTGCCTTCCTTGTAGGTGCTTGTAATCAAAGAGATACTGGAGACAAGAGATTAGTGTTTCAGTCCGCAGCCACTAATAGGTGAGACATGTTTCCTTGTGTCCTACTTCAGTCTGAAAGAGCAAATGAAGGAATAGCTTATGAAATCTTTCTTTAAAACTTCTTTTGATCCGAATCCCTTTCTAGAAACGGTCTCGTGGTATTTCTAGGCTTGACTCTTGGTTTAGGAACAGCAGGAACTGGGGAGATCATGGTGATTTATATATTTATTTTCCTTCTCCATCCCAGATTTCCTATGTAAACCTGCTAAGTTTTGCTGCTTCTATAAAATATGAGGAATGATAAAAGTTTTGCAGTCCTAAAGAGTAGATGCTACTGGTAATGAGAGTCTGTGACAACTAGCTGCTGCATGTAGTGACAAGTCCCTAATCAAAGAAGCTTATCCCAGCCTGACCCAAGTGGAACTAGAAATGGCACTGTCCCCCTGAGACAGAGCAACAGGCTGCTCTTATGGACCTTTGGGCTGAGTGTGAGGTGCATGTGACAAGATTCACACAACAAATGAGCTTGGCAGCTCCTAGTAAGCTCTTGAAATGAGGAAGTAAAATAGGGATAAGAAACTATTCCAGATGAGGGAGATGAGATTAAAACCAATCACTTAGTTGTGCCACTGGTTCAACATGGATCTCACACAGGGCTTTTCATACATCCTTTAAAGCACAGGTACCTTTTTTTTTCTTCCCCATTCTGATGAGAGAATCATCAGAAACTCCAAAGTGAAACAATAAGCTGATGATATCCATTTAATATTGACTTTTCAATTTTCAAGGAGACTGGACATGCAAACAAAAGTGCCATGAGAATCACAAGACCAAAGGCTGAAAACACTGTACCGTGGAAGAGTGTCCTTTTGTGAACTCAACCACAAAACAACAAACTTGTCTCATCACAATTAACTGTGTGGGTGTTCTTGTTTTTAAACACAAATTTCCATATGCAAGAGATGTGGGCAGTTCCCACTTCATTTATCTTTGCTATTGAGTTCATGTACAAACAACCCAAATTCCAGATATGTTATTTCATGGTGTTAAAAGTGAATGGGATCCCATAATACACAACTCCTTAAAGCTAGGTCAAAACTGAGGGGCATGTTCTGAACTGATGTAAGCTGAAATTAACAGGATTGCTTCTGACACTGCCTTTCCCCATGGCAATTTCAACAGCAGAGCCTGTGTTCACAGAAGGGCACCAAGGCTGGTGAGGGGTCTGGAGCAAAAGCACTATGAGGCTGAGGGACCTGGAGTTGTTTAGCCCGGAGAAGAGGAGGCTCAGGGGAGACCTTATTGCTCTTTAAAAGTACCTGAAGGGAGGTTGTAGCCAGGTGAGGGTTGGTCTCTTCTCCCAGGCAACCAGTGACAGAACAAGAGGATGCAGCCTCAAGTTGCACCAGGGAAGGTTTAGGCTGGATGTTAAGAAGTTCTTCACTGAAAGAGTGATTGGCCATTGGAATGGGCTGCCCAGGGAGGTGGTAGTCACCATCCCTGGAGGTGTTTAAAAGGAGGCTGGATGAGACACTTAGTGCCATGGCTTTAGTTCGCTAGGTGTTGGATGATAGACTGGATTCAATGATATCAAAGGTCTCTTCC
>VWYK01115784.1:52414-71880 GCA_013399775.1 Semnornis frantzii | reverse complement strand
CTGTAACATACCAACTGGGGAGGGTGGGCTGGGGTGGGGGGTGTAGAATATACAATTAAAAAAAAAAAAAAGAAACAAACAAACAAAAAAAAGTGCTGAAGGAGAAACTCTGAATTATGTCCTCTTTGTCTAATGATCTCATTCTATCTTCTGAGATGTTTAAGGGCAATGGGTTTAAACTGGTAGAGGGGAGATTTAGACTAGATCTTAGGAGGAAGTTCTTTACAGTGAGGGTGGTGAGGCACTGCAACAGGTTGCCCAGGGAGGTTGTGGCTGCTTCCTCCCTGGAGGTGTTCAAGGCCAGGTTGGATGTGGCCTTGAGTGAGCTGTACTAGTGGGAGGTGTCCCTGAGTATGGCAGGGGGTTGGAAATAGATGATCCTTGAGGCCCCTTCCAACCTTACCATTCTATGATTCTATGTTTGGTTGAGAGAAGCTGGAAGAGCAGCTATACTTCCGGAAGAAGTGGCATAGCAACTCACACCTTGCCAGCACACCTAGCTAGCCCATGGGATAGTAGGTGGCTGGCAGTATTTGCTCTATTTCTGTCTGGAAGACAGAAAACTAAGCTGCATACAGTAGGTTCCCCTATTGAGAATACTGGAAGCTTTCTACAGGGTACATCTACCCAGAGCCAACATTCTCAGTGCTCTGTGGAAAACCGAGAGCTTTTGTAGAGGGGGGGGGGAACAATATAAGGCCTCCTTTTCTGCCATGTTTTCAAACAATTGGATAAGATGTCTGAAGTGAGAAGTCTTATCATAAATCATTGCTCTTGGCTGATTCTCATGTTCAGTTTCCAGCATGCAGCTCTTGGTTTGTGTTTTTTCTGCTGTGTCTGTGCTATGCAGATGACGCTAGTTGTGATTAAATGAGAGAATACAAGGAAAAACTTAGTCAGCTGAGTAGGAAACCATGTGTCTCCCCCTGGATGCCAGGCAGGCCTTAGTGAGCTGCTGGATCAAGTTATTTCATGGTTCTCAAGTCTGAAACCAGTTTCCAACAATACCCACTCTTACCATTATTCTAATGATGACTAATTCTAAGAAAGGATGTAGTGGGGGAAATTTGGCTGAAGAGCTGCCCAAAGTCTCAGACATTTCATGCTGTGGCTATAGGACTCATACAACTGAGGAGATGCTTTTTGCTTCTGAGCCATTCTGATGTTTTCTTCTCCAGCAGCTTTCTCTAAAACCTAAGAGGCCTGAATTAGTCTACTAGTTTAAAAGAGTCTTTTTCAAAGCATGATGGGAAACCAGATGGTTATGTGGGGGGAGGAAAAAAAAGTCCTGGATATGCTGAACCTGGAAGGGGAACCCAGAGTTTCAGGATGCCAGATTTAATATCACAAAAGGATGCTGGCAAGAGGTCTACTTTCCATAAAGGGGTTTCCCTACCTGTCTATTACTATAGGACCTCTCTACTCACAAACTTTTTCCTACCAGCTTCTCCAGCCCACCTGATTTCATACATCAGCTGTCTGAATGCTCCCTAGTTCGTGCAGCCCTGAATCTGCCAACCCCTGCTCATGGTGCTCCTGGAAAGGATTAATTCTTATTGTCTCCTTTACATTTACAGTATCAGTACCCAAGAGAGGGCAATTTCAGGTAGATTCAAAGGGAGAAGAGCTTGCCATAATGCCTTCTTTAAAAGGAACAACTGAGGTGTCCAACTATCCAGTTAGACAGTTCAGCTGAAGAGCCAAAGGGGTTGTTATAGGGTGACAAAGAAACCCGTGGGCCAGCTCCTTGCTACTTGAAAGCCAAACATAATACAGAGTTAGAGGACTCAAGCCCTTTGGAGACCCCCATTAGTGGAGAACACAGCTCTCCATGTCATTCAGCTAACAGCCACAAGTTGCAGGCAGAGCTCTGTAGTGAAGGCTTAAGAAAAACAAAATGCAAGAGTGAGAAACTTTTGCCCTGCTTTCAAAACTAAACCTAAGCCAAGTGATGCATTTTTTTCCACTGTGTGGTTTTTTTTTTTAATGGATCTTTTTCTCATAGCTCTATTTCCTGAAGTGATTTAATTTCTCAAGGTCGTCCTGAGGCTGCAGATCTTCATAGTATCGCTCTTCCAGCAGCTTCCTTGGCCCACGGGGCCTGCATCTGAAAATTGTTAGAGAAACTAAGAAGTAGTGATCCTTCTGCCAAGCTGTATTGTGCTTATTATTGCCAGTATTTCCCAGCTATCTCCTTCTGTGCTTTGGGGCTTGCAGGCCAGCATGTTGCTTCTGATTCTCAATTGAAGATGGAGATTTGACCTCATGTTTCAAGGCTCACAAGGTAATTCCAAGACACTGTAACCATAGTTGATATTTTGGACTCTAGAGTGCCTGAAAGAATGATATTGACTGACAGCTCTGCCTAGGTAACTTCCACCACCAGAAGCTGGATGCATCGTTTCTCCAACTCATTTAGGAGGCTGGAGCTACCTTTTTGCAAGTGCTTGCCTCCTTTCAAAGTGCCAGAAATTAGTGGGACTGCCTTAAAAGTCTACAGGCAAAATTAGTCATTCACTGTGGAGAGGAGCTGAATGATTTCTTTGTACTCAGAACACTCTACTTGAGGTTCACTTTTGCTTCTTGCTGACCCTGTTCTCCCTATTATTCTCCCTTGTTCTCTAAATCAAATGAGTTCAACCCAAAGACTAAAACCAAGAGCTTCAGCAGAGGTGAAAGCTTGAGAGCTTGAGTCTGGCTGTTGTGGAAGAAATCAATTGGCCTTTGTACTCTTGAGATAAATAGCACAGGGTGGGGATAAGAGTTTGTGGCTGAAGTTCGCAAGTGTTATCTGCTTTCAGAAAAGCAAATATTAGATCAATTGCACTGGATGGAAACTTCAGCAGAAGGGATGGAAGGGAAATATGTCCACAATCTTGAATTTGTGCTGCCATTGTTCAAATGTGGTCAGGGATGTCTCTTTGGCTCGAATTTCTGCATGAAGGGTCTAGTCAGCAGGATGTGAAATGCCCCTGATAGTGAAGGGGTAAGAAGTTCACCACTAAATAACAGAAACAGCCCCTGCCTCCCCAGAGGCGAAGCCTCCAGATTCTCCTTGCACAGAGATCTTCTGAACGTAGGTAAGCATCAATATGTAGGTATATTGGGAAGAGGAGGTATGAAGTGCATAGGGTAAATGCTGCTTGCTGCAACTATTCCACAGGTTGGGAAGCACTCGCAGTCAATCTCAAGGGTTGCTTGCAGTGGGAGAAGCATTTTGAAAGAGAACACAGAATTGTAGAGCAAGAGAAAATTCTTGCACTTTTTCCTTGCTTTCGCTGCCAGAAAATAGGACAAGGTTGTTCCTTGCACTTTATTTCCCAAAGTTGCTCAAGTAAAGATTCATTTTTCCTAGCATCCTTCCTCCACAAGAGAATGGTGTTGACTGCAGAGGGGAATAATGCCAGAAATGCATGAGTGAAGTGTCCATGGACTTACCAACTCAACACCCACCAGTCCAGCCTGGGAATCTCTGAATCATAGAACAGCAAGGTTGGAAGGGACCTCAAGGATCATCTAGTTCCAATCCCCTGCCATAGGCAGGGACGCCTCCCACTAGTACAGCTCACTCAAGGTCTCGTCCAGCCTGGCCTTGAACACCTCCAGGGAGGAAGCAGCCACAACCTCCCTGGGCAACCTGTTGCAGTGTTACATCTAGTCTAAATCTCCCCTCTGCCAGTTTAAACCCATTGCCCCTTGTCTTGTTGTTACAAGACCTTACAAATAGAAACCCAAAGACTGTATCTACAGCTTTGACCCAGTTTACACTCTTGTGTATTCTGACATGTCTGCCAAATACTAAATTTTAGCATATTTCTTTTCTACTTAACCACATTTTACATACCAAAAATTCTGTCAATGGCCTCCTTTTGTAAGGTGAAGTAATATTTAGGCATTAGCGACACTAAAATGAGTTCCTTTTCAGTTTTTCTCCACAACTTGACTAGCAAGACAGGCATGCTGTAATTATTGCAGTAGATCTTAGAAGCCAAATCACTCATTGTTTTAAACAGAATTCTGAATTGTTCCTTGCTTTTATCAACAAACCAGCTGAGAATCTGTTCATAGGGGTTAAACTCAGGCAGGATAAAAACCTCTTCTTGCATTTCTTTGTGTGTGATTCCCTGCCTTCCTTCAGCCTCTGGTGAGAAACATAATTTGACCAAATACTGTATTGCCTACCACAGAGACTCAAAACAGGGCTCCGATGTCAACCAAATACTCCTTGAGCCTCAGTAATTCTGAAGCCTGCAAATGCGTCAGAGAAACAGTGAGAAAGGAAAAGTTGGAATAAGATTGGTTAGTAGCTGGGCTTCAGAAAGCATCACCAGGATCTCCACTGTCCACCAAGGGTATTGCATGCTGCAGAGAAATGGAAGAAGGAATTGGGAATTGGAGTAATCTCCCATTTGTGTAGCTGCAGTGGGAGTCTAGAAGATCTCTCTGAAGTGCAGAGGTAAACCACAAACAGGGAATATTGCAGCAAGTGAATATTGCAAAACATGTCAGAGGAATAGGACTGCAGTACCTGTGATGGGTGAGAGAAATTCAGACTTCACCATCTCTCTTCAGTTCTTACAAGTTAGCAAAAATGGCTCCTGAACTGATTGCAGCAGGTGAGTGATGTGCTTTGGACCTCATTTCTGCTTCAGGACTTAACCTGTGCAGCCTGCAAGGCATCTGTATGTATCTGAGGTGGGTTTCCACCAAGAGTTTTTTCCGTGACATATTTTCCATGGCAAATCTCTTCAGTATCAGATATTTTTGTGTGTCTGCTCAGGCTGGGACATCTCTTGCACGTCTTCTATTACCTGTGCAAAGCTGTGGGCTCTGAGTTCACCCTGCCTAGCTGACCTGGGTCATCTCAAAACCAGTGAGGAGCTGGGCTGTGTGCTGTAGCTGCCATCACTCCCTGCTGAGGCATGTCTCTCCTAAATGGCAGCTGGACATTTCAGCTCCAGCTCCAGCTCCACCAGCATGTGAACTGCTGTCCCCAGGTGAGCTTATGGATATACTTTTGTTCCCATGAACTTGGTGTACCAGATATGCACTCAAAAACCTTCAGGCAAAGTTCCTTCTCCAGCATTTGGAATAAGCCTGCTTTCAAAGGTGTCTTTCTGCTGAACTCTCTGCGACTGAACAGTACCAGTTTTGACATCTCCGATCTAAGGAAAAAGAGTTCTCAGTCTTTTAGCTCATTGTATTGACCTGTTCTAGTGGGAGGTGTCCCAGCCTATGGCAGGGGCTTGGAACTAGATGATCTTTGAGGTCACTTCCAACCTAAACCATTCTATGATTCTACCAAACCAATGTGTAATATCTCATAGTGTCTGCTGTAGGACACAAAGAGTTAAGCCTTTGCTTTGGCTGAAATGTATCCAGGAGAAGTGCAATAAAATTAATTCTGCCATATCTGGGTTCTATGATAGGTCTAAGTGCAATAAAATGAATTCTGCCATATCTGAGTTCTATGATAGGTCCAATGGCACAAGGTACTGTGCTGTGCAGCCATTCAGTGCTCATCCAGACTGAGGTCTGCCTTTCAGTTTGTATTATTTGCAATAAACACAAAGGTGCAGTATATGATCTTACATTTTAATCTAATATGTATGATATTTTTCTTAACTGACTTCCTCCTTCTGCCATCCTGGGAATCTGATGCTCCTCTCTTTCTGGCATAGCTGTGTTTTCTGGGACCGTAAAGCCACTTATCTGCTTTAGCAAGGTCCTCTGCTGCCCACCAGGCCTGCTCTTGCAAAGCAGCTCCATCTCCAAGACTGATGCAGGCAGAGGCAAGAGTTTTCTTCCAAAAGGAGTGGGGATTGAGACTGAAAAATGCCAGTTTTCTTTGAACACCTGTCCCTTTGCAGTTCTCAGAGTGTAGGCCAGTAGGAAGCAAAACTTGCACCCTGGCAGCATCACCTGCTCTTGCAACTCTTGCATTATTTCACGCTTGTGGACCTTGAAATAAAACAAAGAGACAAAAAAAGGTAACAAAATCCCAGCTATGACAACTGTATATTCAAAACCTGAAAATACACACCTACTGTCTGACACACTGATGTCAAAAGAACCCAAGGATTACTATTTGGCAAGCCACTTGCCTCAGTTTTCAAGGTTTGCTTCAGGATTGCCTGTAGTGCACTTCAGCTGGCAAAAAAGGGTAAGCAGCAAAATTGTAAGTCTTGGTGTGTGCTTCAGGTGTGTAATCATGTCCTGAGACAGGCTGTCAGCCTTGGGGCTCGAGTGGCCTCCCCTGAAAATGGAAGGAATTTGTATAAGTGACAGAAGCAATGGAGGGAAAATCCTGAATTGTGTATTTATGTGACCTGAACCACTGGGATTGTCAGTTAAGATACTGACTCATTTCCTTCTCTGCTCTCATACACCCTCTCTCAAAAACCCCCAATATAAAATGAAGGACCAGTGTTGTGGTGGATGGAGATGCCTATTCAGAGCATAAAAATTCCTTAAGTAGACCTGCTCTGGGACCATAGGAGGCTTAGAGAAGACCACAGTGGCAATGAGGTGGCTTAAAGAAGACCAAAGTGGAATTATTCAGCCTGGAGAAGAGAAAGTTCCAGGAAGACCTTTTCGTGGCTTTTCAATACCTAGAGGGAGCCTGTAAGAAAGGTGGTGACAATCTTTTTCACAGGGCCTGTTGGACAAGACAAGGGGTGATGTTTTAAACTAAAATAAAGGCGATTTAGACTAGATATGAGAGAATTCTTTCTTTTTCACTCTGAAACACTGTCACAGGTTGCCCAGAGAGGTAGCAGAAGCCCCGTCCCTTTAAAGATCTCTATCAACTCAGCCCAGTCAATGACTCTGTGAAAATTGGAGCTCTTACACCAGTGTCCACATGCTCCTGTGCCTATGTGTGGTTGTGGACAAGGGCTGTTCTGAGGCTGCTGCTTGGTGTTGTTTTTAGTTTATTCAAATAAACATTGTGGTCCTACTCTTTGATGGCTGAAGGACATGGGAGCCTCTTTTTCCCAGACACTTCTGGGAATCTCTGCTTTCTCCCCAGAGTGCAGAATAAACAAACTAGAAATTTTAGATTCTAAAATTAAAATAAATAACTATTATTCTGCCTCCCCCTGGCCTCCTTCCCTTCCTGCCATCTCCCCAGCTGCCTTCCCTTGACCAGTGCCTCCCTTGGGAGTTCCCTGTCCCAGATGTGCCAGCAGTCCTGAGATAACTCATCTCACCATCTTCTGCTGAGGCACAAGGTTAGAACTTGCTATGTCCATGGCTTTGTGTCCAGGGCTCTTGAAACCAGTCCCAAATTAGCAGCTAACCAACTTGGAGGTCCACGCTGAAACAACAGACCAGGTTGGACCTGTGGGCTTCTGGCCTCCACTGCAAGCAAGCAACAACAGCCAGCTGGAAAAGATGAGACTGGTGCAAGTGGGTGATTTTCCTCACAGTTCTCAAGAGTGTTCATGGACTTTTTAGAAAACCCTGATGGTAGAGATGAAGTTAACAGTAGTGCTGTTGGGAGTGAAGCAATTTTCAGAGTTTGCAAGGTAACTTGTAAGAGTTGAGGCTTTGAGTGGGTCCATTTCTGAGGGTTTCCAGTGTCTGACAGAGAGCAATCTGGGGATCAGTTGCTGTCAGGATAATGGCTTTTAGCTGTTGGTGTGCTGCAAGAAGATAGGGTGGCTCCTTGTTCCTTGGTGCAAAGCAACAACAATAAAAAAAAAATCAAACAAGGCCCACAATACAACATTTTAAAAGTTAATTTTATTCTTAATATTTCAAGGAGAAACACTCCACAGGCAAGCTGGGAGAGCAAGCATATGAAAGTATGTCAGTATTGCTAAATAGGAAAATTATTCTTGATGCAGTTTAAGCCTATTAGTACTTCTACTGTCCAGCACAACTGCTGAGAAAGATACATGCAGGACAAAGAGGAACAGATTGATCCTAAAGGTCATAATAAACAATCTCCTAGACTAAATAACCAGGCTCTTCTGACCCTTCTTGCTGTTCCCTTTTGGACTTTCTCAGGGACTTCACATCTCTGAGAATGCAGTGCCTGAAACTGATTGCTGTTCCTGGCTTCCTCTTTGATGTGACATCACAGCGTGAGTTTGTGGATCTGCTGCGTGAAAGTGAAGATCTGGGGTTACCCAAGGCAAGCATGGGGACAGTGGTATGTAAATTTGCATCTTGGCAAATGAAAGTATGAAAAAGGGGCATACAAGCATTATCCATAATATGGATACCAGCGCTGGGTCTGGGGGTGTTGGTTGTTAAGGAGTGCACAAGTCTCAGGTGGGAAGTGCTGTCTGAATGCTGGGGCAGAAGCAGCATGTCCTGTAGCAGTGCAAACTGGCCCTTCGATCAGATCGTGTGTGTGCTGACATGCTCTTCTTAACACACCATTTCTGCTTCATACCAGCTTGCAGCAGATGTCTGTATTCTTTTAAGGTCAGGTCTGTTTCACTGCTGATCCCAGAGGCATGACTAATAAAATCACAGCACCATTTTGTCCAGCTTCTGCTCTTTGATGGCATCTTCCTTCTCTCTGCCACCCCCTACCAACCTTACCTCTCCATTATTGATCTGTGAGATCAGTATGCATTAAAGACTCTTTTGATGTTTCTCTCCATGGTTAAGGGACCCTAAATCTGGATCACACAGATGCTTCCACTAGAAGTTTAAATGCTAGACTTGCACAGAGAAGACAGACTTGGTTGTGGACCAGAAAGCATCATGATACAGAGATATGATGCTGCTGATCTGCATCTGTAATTAGCTTGCAAGGAGTTGAGTAGTGGTGGAAGGCTCCACTGCGGTGCAGCAGAGGCATGGCTAATTGTCCCACTGTCCTTGCTCTCAGAGCCTGTATCCTGTGTTGCAGCTCTGACACCAACAGCTCTTGCCTCTTACAGTGTAAGGCTGACTTGGCTAAGGTGTGCTTTGAGGGGAAAAAATCTAAACAACCAGACAAAACCCAACTAAAAAAACCCATGAGATAGTGATCTCTCTTCCCCGTTGCTGGGCTAATAACTTAGGTTACTCTATAGCTTTACTTCCGGATATATGCATTTTTAAAGGTCATCTCCTATCTGTTACAAGCATCATTCTTAATGAAAGACAAATAAGAGAGAAAGAAAGAAAAAAGGAAAAAAAGGCAACAAGCCCCAACCCTCCCTACCCACCCCCCCAAAAAAAAAAAAACAAAACCCTCAGAGGGAGTGTGTCTGATTTTGGGGAGGTTTTGGGGGTTACTTTGTGGTTGTGGTTTTTTTCTCTTTTGTGCATGGTGTAGGTAGAAAAGGCATCGTTTTATGTCCTTGGCATAGGACATCTCCTTACATTCAGGAGCTGCCTCTAGAAGTGCTCCATAGCACTGTCAACCCCATTTAGAGATGAAGACAGATTGTGTGGCCCAAACGCAGGCAGCTATGGTCAAACAGATGCTTTTTATTTGAGGCACAATTCATTTGTCCACCCACTTTCTAGGCAGGGCACTCACCAGGCACCTGCACCTAAGGTTATCCCTGCCCACAGGGATGTACTCAGGGCGAGTGTCATAGTCCTATCCCCTAGCTCCATCAGCACCAGATGGAGTCTTGGTTTGGCAGAGCACCAGGCAACAGCACTCTTGGCCCATGAGATGCTCAGGATTTTGTTGCTACAGCACCCTCCAGGTGCCAACAAAGCCTAGCTTTTGTGCCTGGGTGTGCCAGGCCCTGTTTATAATTGACTTTTGTTGTCAATAACCAAGGAAAAGTGCAGATAGGGATACCAATACAGAGTAAACAAATCCTACCTGGCTGTTACGCAAGGTCCCCGAAGAGCAAACAGAGTAGAGGGCTGTATTGGGAACCACTGCAACAGAAGCAGGACAGCCACAAAGTGTGTGAGCCAAATGCTTTGCATAGTTGCTCTGTCAGCAAACAGAGAGAGCCAGAGGGCAGGGAACCAGCCCTAGCATGGCTCCTTAGCTCCTGTTTGCCTTTGCATTTGTTATCTTGGACATAAAGAGGTCTGTAAGCCAGGGATTTGGACAGTTAACCTCAAATAAACCCTAAAAGACCTGCTCCAGTGAAATGTAACAGTGTCTGTTGAATTTAATGGAGCTGGGCTTGCTCACACCAAGGGTGATTTGGGCTCTGAAAACTTGCTGTTTCCTGGAAGTTTAATGTCATTTTAGGGGCATCTCTTCTGCTTTGTGTGCAACCTTGTCTCTTGCTCTTTTACCTTGGCTTTGTCTGCCTCCTGAGTGTGTGTGTACACACATGTGAGAGAATAGCCAGCAGTTGAAGGATGCACCACTGTAAAGACATATGGGTTTGCCGTGAAATATCCTTTATGCTCAGACAGACAGCAAATATTTGACACTGAGCATGAAAATCAGTATGCTGTCTGACAAAGTGGATCACCACAGAAGGTGGTGTCATGACTCACCAGAAAATAATTTCTCAGCCTCTTCCCAGCCCCATTACTTTAAAATACTGTTTAGGATCAAAGTATCCTGCAGGCAGGCAGTTTTGTTTCTTTAAGCAAAACCAAATCATGCTTATAAGGTCAGCAAACTCCTAGAGAGAGATGGTGAAATACAACTGCAGATGGATAGCTACGGCATGAAGTTAAACTATTTGCAGAGACCAGCAGCAGCTGACACCATTCACACAGAGCTGGGTGCAGCAGCTCTGCTTTCATTTTTGCAGGCTGGTGATACACTGATGGACACAAAAGAAGCTCACAGCAATTCAAGGCTCTTGTCTTGGCTTATAATGGTTAGGGCAGCATGGATTGTTTCCAGCTCTACCTCATTTCTCCAGGTCTTTTGGGTGTTCAGCTGCAGTCTGTAAAATAAGCCCTATCACAAACTGTTGGAAAAGGAGACAAGAATTAAGTATGAAAGCAAAAAGTAAGTTATCCAAACAGGCCTGTTCCCTGGATCTATGCAATGACTAGCAATTGAGAGGTCATTGACATAAAATACAGATATGGCAATTTGGAGGCCCTGGAAGATAAAAGACTTGGCTGCATCTGCTACCTCTCCTCGAATCACCAAGCTATTTGATACAGCTGCCATGATTTGGGACTTCTGATATGACCCAACCAAATCATTCTATGATTTCTAAGGAAAGATAAAGAAGCTCTAGAGTGGCTACTCCTTTTGAAGCAAAGCTTCTGCATATGGATTTGAGTGAATGAGGATGAAACTTTCGATGTTGCTGAAGAGGGTCTTTGCATCCAGAGCCTGACGGAGGGTATGGCAAAGTCCTCTTCAACACATACCATCTGATCTGAGCCTCTTCTAGCTTTTTGTTACTGCAGTTTGATTTTCCTGGCTATCTAGGGAAGGAAGAGGTGCTGAGGGCTGTGCTTGTTGAGGAAGTCTGAGAGCACTGATATAATCCAAAGCACACAAGGCAGAGTGGCTACTCCTTCCCTCCTGCCAAGGAGAGGGCAGGATGTTTATGTGCCATTCATTTAAAGACACACAGCCCAGAAGCCTCTTACTCAATTTTGCCTGGTAATTAGGATTTCTTATTGGCATGTCCAGTATCAGCAGATCCAGCTGAAACCTGATGTCCCTAAACAAACCTTGCCTTCAAAGTCTGGCTTGCAACACTCTCAGAGAGTTTCTGCCTTGACGTCATCCTGCTCAGAGTTTCTTTCAAACAGTCTCTTGTTAGCTCAGGGACAGGATGCATTGCTTGGATGCACGTTCACAGCCCCCATTGCTGCCTGGGGCCCAAATGGCAAGGGGATTTATGAGACATCTCAGGAAAATATTGGGTAATCAGAGAAGTGGCCTCAAGGAGCCAACTGGGGTGTTTATCTCGCCTTCAGCCTCCCCTGGGGAGGCAGCTGCAGCATGTCACCTCTGTCGGACAAATCCCTGCCTGGCCTCATTGATGGAATCCCACAAAAGCCCTGTATTTGTGATGGGAGGCTTGCTCAGGACAGCCTGGGACATGGGGCAGGAGAGTCCTCTTATCAGTGTGGTGCTGTGCTTGCTGTGAAAGCACAGAGTTCCTTTGTCCCTCCTGCTGCAAATCAGGGTGCCTCAGTGGGGGATGCCTTCATCTCCCCTTGCAGTGTGTGTGTGTTTGAGTGTGCCTGTACAAGGTTTGGCAGCAGCAGGATCAGGCCTGCCACAAACACACCAAACTCCAGTGGGTGGAACAGAAATTCCCTGCTACCACCATCTCAAGGAAGGAAGGAGTACAAAAGTGGTGTTGAGGAACTGGGAAGCTGCCTGGTCTGAATGAGCTTCAAGTAAGATGGAGGAGAGAGGGTTGAGCAGGTTTGGGGTTTTGTTGGTTGGTTGGGTCTTTTGGGGTATGCTGGTGTTTTAATGCCATCTTACACGGGTCCAGGAATCCTCCCTGTCCTGCAGGAGCAGCACAGCTGCAGGTTAGATCCTCAGCCAGTGTAAGGCAGCACAGTCTGCAGTGCTGGCACTCAACTGGTATTGAAGCATGGTTGCCACCTGCTTGCTTTGTTAACTGGATTAGGCATTCGCAGGCAGCCGCTCTTTTATGGCTTTGGTGTCTGCTTTTCCAACATAATTCTTCCTTTCCCTGTCTCAGACTTTGTTGAGTCTGGCCCCTCGCTCTCTGTAATTGAAATATAAGCATTGCTCTGCATCAGACAGACTCAGGCTTTCTTTCTGCTTTTTCTCTCTTTTTTTTCCCCTTTTTTTTCCCCTAATTTCTTTCATGGTGACCCATGGGAGTATGGCTGTAACTTTAAATACCTTCCAGCACCACCAGCTGAAATGAGGTTGGGGAACAGGGAGAATTAAAATACGCTTCAAAGGAGTACACAGAAGGAATACAAATAGGAACAGATAGCTTGAATTTAATTTTTTTATAGGGTCCCTCATAGAGAATATTGGCTCAGGAGGGGCTAGTGCCTGTTGGGGTAGAAGGAGACAGCCTCCTGCTACCACCTCTTCCCAAAGTCTTTTGTGGAGAGAATGCTGTGCTCCAGGGTAGGCAAATGTAGGGTCCTGGGATTTTTTTCAGCTCTCTCATCAACCTGCATTGCCTAAATGCTCACTCCTGCCCTGCAAGGAATCCTCCTTTCTTCTTGGAACAGGCATGTGATCCTAGAGAAGACTGCATCAAAGATTTGACCGACATGGTAGAAACTGGCTGTGCCCACTGATGCTCTCCAGCCCCCACATATTCTGGCTCAGGAGGGTGCTGACCTGTGCAGTGCAAAGCATGTAAAACATACCTGCAGCTTGTGAAAACATCACATCTGCCTTTTCCTAGGGTGGAGGATCATTTTTAAAAGCTGTAACAAGTGCAGTAAATTCAAACTGAAAAATTAATAGTTAGGAAAAAAAGCATGTTTGCTTCTGGCCCCTTGTTTACTCAACACTTAAGAGTCAGAGCAAATGCCCTTTGCTCCTTGCTGTCATATATCACATATTAACCCAGGCAACAGGTCACCAGGTCTCAGAGGGAGCCACTGTCCTGTCTCGGGATGAAATCAGTTCTGCACCTTCAAAAGACACAAATCAATCACAGGTAGTCAGGAACGGAAGGAATTGTGCAAATACCGTGTGTGGGGCCAAGTCCTGAGACACCTGGAATCAGCAGAGCCGTGGTGATTTATGTCAGTGTACTCCAGGGCACAGACCTCTCCACTTGTGCATCAGTTGCAGAGCTGAGCTCATCCAAGAGAGCTTGCTAAAAGGAAAGGCGTGGAAAGGGGGCTGTGTCCTGAGCAACACCCATCTTCACTGCAGCATAGGAAAGAGGCTGATGAGGTGGCATCCTGGGAAGGCTTGGGTATCTTCACATGATATTGCTCCTCACCCATCTTTGAAACTACAGAAACATCTCAAAGGTGCTGCCTGCTGTGAATGATGCTCCAAAGGTGCTCCACTGACCTGGGGGACACAGGCTGACATCCAGCTGAACCAAGGAGGGGTATGAGATAGGAATCCAAGTGAAAAATAGCTTTCACTTTAAGCAAGAAGATAGACTGCTTCCATCAGGTGTGTTTGCAACTTAGTCACAACACCTATGCTGACCTCTTCTTTACCCACAGGTCGCTGTTCCCTGTGTGAAAAATAATCCCCTTTCCATGTCAGATTAAGTGGATGCATCACGTTCTTTTGTGTGTTTGGAGGACATTGTCCTGCTGGCCTATTCTCACAGCTGCAGTTTAGCAAGGGAAAGCAGTGTTAAACTGCTCACAACATCAGGATCATTGCCATCCATCTCCACCTTGCTCATCTTCATTTTTCCCCTTCTGAAGGCTACTTTTTTATCCGATGCTGGTTCACCAAGTGCCAGTCTTTAATGCAAAAGAAGGCAGAGAGTGAAAAGGAGAATAGTATCTACAAAAGGATCTGCAAACACAGGAACAAAAAGCTGGGTGGTGCAGATGACTCTTCTGGATGATTCTTTTTCAGTGCTCAGACATACTTATTTTGGACTAGAAACTGCACAGTGACTACCAGCCTTCCCAGATTTAAGCCTCATCCTCTCTCCACTGAAGCCAACGGCTGCATTTGCATGAGTCATTAAAAAAGGAAAGGTTTGTTGTCTCCAGCAAGTCTTTCTGCTTAGTGCAGTAGGTGAGAGACTCAGTCCCAGGCTGGCAGTTATGTCTGTACCACATATTTCACAGTGTAGCTGTAGGTTTCCCACCTGTCCTTTCGCATAGCTTCATGCTTACATCTTGCTCTAAATGTAGGAAAAGCCTGGTAATCACTGATGTTGGGCAGTTCTGTTCCCAGCCAGCCCCCTACCACCTCATTAACTTTTAAAACGGGCAGGTTTACAATAATAAAAACAAGGAAATGGAGAGGTGTGAAAGATACGGCTCAAAGGTAGCGAGCACGTAATGGCAAACCTAACACAAAAAAAGAGTGATCAAAGGTAACGAAAGAATACAAAAAAGGTGATGGGCTGAAAAAAATGAGCCCAACTATTCATAGCTATTAATGTAAATTGTCATTGTTAGGAAAAATAAAGGCTTGAGAGAGAAGATGCTACTCAGTAGCTGTCGAAGTTCTTGTAACATTCTGTAACACATATATGTAATTTAAAGAGAAATTAACCTTAGCAAGTCATATTTGTGAGTGCAAGAGCAAAGCCAGCTTAGCATTAAACATACTGCTTGTCTGTCATCTGTCTAGCTGGGTTTGTGCTGGCTTGCAACTGAGGGTACCAGATCTATACAGCTGATCTGACTGCCTATAGAGCACTTGAAGCTCAGCTTTCTGCGCACTGCTGCTGCACTAGGAGCAAATAATACTGAGAGGGTGCAGTTTGTGACTATGTTTTACCTCTGAAGAGTGTCCAGGCTGAATTGAGCTTATGAGAGACATCAGAGCTGTAAGGAAGTCTACTCTGGTGTTGTTTTTCCTTTGGGTGCAATAAGCCATCCGCAGGCGTGCTCATTTAATCAGAGCCTGTACTAGTGCACACCGACCTGCCTGGTGCTTCATTAGAGCTGTCATGGTGGAGACCTGCTTGCAACTTCACCAGGCACCTGACGTACTCATCAGTAGGATATCAGCAAGCATCTCAGCATGGGAATGGTGCTGGTCAGGTCTAGTGTGACTTCCCAGATATTTAAGTACCTACTTGGCTTTCCAAACCATTTACCATTCCCAGCATGTTTGCATGTACTTTAGGAAAGCTTCTCTTCTGCAAAGCAGAATTGGAGTATAAGTTGCTTGGACATGTTGTGCATGCTGGTAATTCCCCTCTTTTGTCATGGACTTCAGAGAAGTGACACAAACTGCTAACTACATGATAACTCAAACCTGAGTAGTTTTGGTGCTGCATCTTGTCCAAAGAAGTAGGAAGGAAAATTGAAAACCTTCTTCATGTGTTTGAGCAAGTTAAAGCCAAACAACACTGCAAAAGTGTGCATCTGATTAGTTCAGGACCAGTTGCATGTTAACTGTCTCCCTGTTCAGCAAATCTGCTAGTTCATAAGCATCCATGGAAACAAAAGGCTGCATCTGCCTTTAATTGGGACAGATAAACTGCAGGCAAGCCAAATTCCTAGGCATGCCTGTGCGTGTCATTTGCAGACCTATAGTCTGTCTTGGTGATCTCACTTCAACATAGTCAAAATGATTCAAAGATACCCTTCCCTTATGTTTTGAAACATAATTTTCACTTGAAAAATAATCACAATACTACTGACTGCCATGCAGTGCACTTTGTTAGTAAACCTCAAAGCAGTTCACAACAAAAAGTCAAGTATCAGGCAGGCTTAAGATTTAAAACCAAACTAAACTAAATTATTTTCTGTCTGGAAATGCTAATTTATAAAAGGTGAAAATATTTCTAGGAATAGGTATTCCCTTGAATTTAAAAAAAAAAAAATTAAAATTTAAAAAAAAAAATCAACCAACCATACATAAACAATCATCCCCGGTTTAGCACCGCTTTAAAAGTCACTGCTGTGAATTTTGAAGTTTTGTTTTCTGGATAGAAACAATACTTTATTTGGCTTACACTAAAAAGCTGTGGAGCATTAAAAAAAAAAAGAGTCAGAACCAAAGCAAAACATCTTGAAATTATTATAGCAGAGTCTTTTGGATAATAGCCTTATGAACATTTTAGAGAGACAAAGCTTTGCTGGAAGACGGATGCAGAAATATCAAGACCTTCACTATACTTCCAGTACAGGAAGCTCGTTTACCATCAGCTCAAGTATGATCTCCCCATCCTGCGCTTGGATGACCTAAAGGGCAGACAGAGATCAGGCAGGTCTGGGAATGGAAAGTGCATTTCCAAATCTTAGGCCAACTCCCTATCACCAAGATAACACCATTCCATTTTCTCCCTCCCCCTTTATTCCCAAATGGCTCACTGCATCTCCCTGCTAACTGTATCAGCCCACTGGACAAGTACCAGGTGGACTGAATCACCCCGAAGGGCTCTGGGCTGCCATCACTCCTGCGTCTGGCTCCTTCACCTATGGAAGAAGGGAAATGTATGTTTAATGCCAACCCCAGGCATTTAAGTTACAGGTATCAAATGAATATTTTGTAGAGGAATGAATTTATTTCAAACCTGCCCTCCAGGTGAGTTTCACAAATCTTCTATTTCACTTTTACAATGTAGAAAACAACCAAACAACAACCAAAAAACCCCAAAGAAACAAATGAAAACAAAGCAAAAAAAAAAAAAAAAAAAAACCCAACCAAACAAAAAAACCCAAATCCAGTGTTTTATCTATTTCCTTGTTCCAACCACTAGAATTTTGGTGTGTGAAATGTGGAGTGTGCCACTAACGTCTTCCATAAAAATTGCTCATGCCATTTTCAAAAGAGGAGAGATTATTCCAAGCAAGAATGAGGTTGGCTGAAATTACCTTTTGAGGGCTCCTCTGACTTGAATTTTCCCTGTGATCCCTTGCCCATGAGAAATGGCTCGGGGTTTACTTTATTCCTTGAGGCATATACAGGTAGATCCTGTGATCACTTGTGGAAATTTTTTAAAGACACTATACCTTTTTGAGAATTTGATGCAGAAGAGGACTAGATAGGCAGCTGGCAGATGTTTTGTTTTTGACTTCAGTGGTGTCTGGACTTGCCCTGATGTTTGTGTCTCCAAAGTCTGACTCAAACCAAGTTCAAGCCAATGGAAAGAAACCTGGCAGCATAACAGATATAAAGTTGCCACTCTTGAAAGTATAAACTTCTGGTAACACATGGTTTCATAAGTATTTCTTTTAGTTTGGATCTGTTGGTGAGCTATCATCAAATGATGATGGTTTTTAAAGATGGTTATTCAGGCATATTCAGACACACTTCATCCTGCTGGTGCTACTGAGATGATGCACTCTACTGCACCATGGCAATGTACTTTGGCACTGACAGTGTACCAGTTGCACACAGCCTTCACCACCCACCAAATACTCTTTCCCTTCCCCATTTGCTTCCATTTGCTGCCCTCTTGCCTTTGCTTTGATACAGCTCTACCTCTTTGGCTTTCTGCTAGATAAAACCATTTATTTTAATGTTGCTGGGATCCTATCGCATCAAGGGTGCCCACAGCCTACAGGACATCTTCCTTTCCTAATCCAAGTAAGACAAAATAGTCATCTAAATCTGCTACCATTTTGAAAAATGATTGTTCTTAGAGAGATAAGCTTGTGGGGAGAGGTGGTACAGCTGGTTAGACCAACTGACAGGAAAAACAGACAAGCCTTTGGGGATGCATATCTCTTCTTAGTGCATTAAAAAGCAGTCACTGAGCAGATTTCTATATGGCCTCCCATCTGCAAGGGCTCCTCTCTTCATGTGCTCACAAGGTGAATGTTTCTGATAATCCATAACTTGCCTAACAAGGACTCCTTGTGCAAAAATCGTTGTTTGTCTTCAAAAGAAATGGTTTTGGTGAGCTGTTCTGTAGTTAGTCACAGTAACAAACGTTACTGATCATCAGTCATCAGCACCAAACGTTCCTGAGCTTCATTAGATTAGAAAAGTATACGCTTTCCCTCCAGGAAGATTGTGTAAGTGTTGGAATTTCTAACATCAGAAATGATTGAAACCGAGTGGTTTGAAATGGTAATTTTTCCTGTAGCTGAAATTTCAAAGCTGACAGTTTTCTTTCCCATGTCCATTCTCATTATTTATCAGAACTTAACAGTTTGATTTACACCCTTAGCAGGTAAAGTGGAAAGTCAGACTCTTTTCAGGCCACTGCCTCCCATCTCTTTTGCCGCCTGCTTCTCTAGCTTTTAGCGAACACCTCCACTGCCACCTTCTGCCCGTCTTACAGCTCACAGCTGAATTTTCACCAAGAATTCTTTCTTCACTCGTCTTGCCAAATTCATGATGTCCATCCTAGGAAAACTTGCAATACAAAGAAGAAACCTTATGTGCATATGCACAGCAAAGATGGTCTGTAAAATATTGTTTTGTTTTTAGCCAGTCTCTATTACATACAGTGATTGCTTATACCTAATTCCTAACTTAGGGAACTCTACAGTCTTGCTCTCCACAGCCCAAAAAATTAGAATACTTTTGCTCAGCCACTGTTAAACCAACATACTGGCCAAATATTAGGCACAACTGTTTTTCCAGGTTTGCTCTACAACCTGATACAGATAATGTCTGAAATAACCAAACAGGTGCTGCTGGAAGACAAAGTTTAGATCATCGGTTAGTATAGAATCATAGAATCATAGAAAGGTGAGGTTGGAAGGGACCTCAAAGATCATCTAGTTCCAACCCCCTGCCATAGGCAGGGACACCTCCCACTAGTACAGCTCACTCAAGGCCTCCTCCAACCTGGCCTTGAACACCTCCAGGGAGGGAGCAGCCACAACCTCCGTGGCCAACCTCTTCCAGTGCCTCACCACCCTCACTGTAAAGAGCTTCCTCCTAACATCCAGTCTAAATCTCCCCTCTGCCAGTTTAAACCCATTGCCCCTTGTCCTGTCATTCCAAGACCTTGTAAATAGTCCTTCCTCAGCCTTCCTGTAGGCCCCCTTCAGAT
>VWYK01115784.1:29716-52055 GCA_013399775.1 Semnornis frantzii | reverse complement strand
TAAACAGCACTGGTCCCAGCACTGACCCCTGAGGGACGCCACTTGTCACTGGTCTCCAGGTGGACATTGTGCCTTTGATCACCACTCTCTGCATGCAACATCCAGCCAATTCCTTATCCAGTCAGTCCTCCACCCATCAAGTCTATAAATCAGGGTTTCTTAGTTTCGAGAAGCTACCCTGATCCATGCTCAGTGATTAACTGTTTCAAGTTACCATGTGAACTGTCAGTTGTCTTTGCTTCTGCTGTGGTGTAGGGAAAGGAAACTCAGGTGGTGCATGTCTGTGGCTTATGGACAAAGACAAAATGTGCCTTTTTTTTTTTTTTCCCCCTTTCTTTCCCTTTCCTTCCTTTCTGTTGACAATAGGCATTAGCAGGAAACTCTTCACAGAGAGGGCAGTGAAACACTAGAACAGGTTCAGGTTGCCCAGAGATGGGGTGGAGGCTCCTACCCTGGAGACATTCAAAACCAAACTCAGTGGGGCCCAAAGCAACCTGATCTAGTTAAGCGTCCCTGCTCACTGCAAGGAGGTTGGACGAGATGATGTTGGAAAGTCCCTTCCAACCCAATGCATGAAATATTAAATACATTTTTTTCCCCTCTCAACTTAATTTTGTATCCAAAAGCCAGGTGACCCCAGATGTACTTTAAACCCTCTCAAATCACTCCTTCTAAGTAATGTTTGATGTTTTTATCTTTCCTGGTGAAGGAAGAGGGGAGGGGGTGATGGTGTCAAAATCACCCTCTATTTAGAAAAATAAATGTTCTTACTAAACATGCTAATTCCTGCAGCAGCCAGGCCCACGTCAAGTGGCACTTCCAAGCAGGAGCAGAGGCTCTGGCCCCAGCCCTGCAAACTTCTGAAAGAGAGATGGGCTCACCACTGTCTCCTGGAAACTGTCAAAGCAATTATTAAATCATGCAGAATGATAGGGCTTGGGATTGACCTCTGGAGATCATCTAGTCCAACTCCCCTCCAGAGCAGGTTCACCTAGAGCAGATTGCACAGGGTGGTGTACAGGTGGGTTTTGAATTATTCCAGAGAAGGAGACACCGGACCCCCAACCTTTAACAGAAAGCCAATTCTTGAAGGGTCGAGAGCCTCGATGCGTGCAGGGAAAGGTTGGAAATATTTCCCGTGCACTGGCAATACGATTTCCCTCCGCCTGTTGCAGCATGGTTAGGGGAACAGTGGCATCTGGTGTTCGCTGTGCTGCTCTGCAGCCACCGCTTCCCAGGCAGCTGCTGGCTATGCAGCCTATGCAGGCTGAGCGCAGGATTTGGCTAGCTAGAATCGCGGTCACGGAATCATTTCTGTTGGAAGAAATCTTTAAGATCATGAGCTCCAACCGTTAACCCAGCACTGCCAAATCACCACCAAACCACGTCGCTCAGCACCACATCTATGTGTCTTTTAAATCCCATGTCTTTTAAATCCCTCCAGGGATGTCGACTCTACCACTTCCCTGTACAGCCTGCTCCAGAGCTTCACAACACTTTCAGTGAAGATATTTTTCCTAGTGTCCATTTTAAAGCTCTCCTGGTGCAACTTGAGGCCACTTCCTCTTATCCTATTGTTTGTTCGTTGAGAGAACAGCTCAACCTCTACCTGACTACAACCTCCTCATTGCTCGTAGAGAGTGATAAGGTCTCCCTTTGAGCCTCCTTTTCTCCAGGCTAAACAACCTCAATGCACTCAGCCACTCCACTTAGGATCTATCACCACTTGAGATCTGTAAGATGTTGAAGGCATCTGTACAAGTGTTGAGGTGATACAAGTCCTAGGGAACTCTCAAGCCCATCTGAATGGCAGGTGGAGGTCTGGATGGTGCATTAAGCAAGAGAATCACCAGGTACCCTCTGACTTGGATGCTGTTCAAGATTTATACATTTAATGAAGCCTTTATTGCATGTATCTCAGTGGAGAGGAATTTGCTGCCTAATGAGGTGCCCTGATCCATTCAGTGGGGCAGGCTGTCCACCCAGAGGCCTGTGACACCCAATTTGTGCTGCAACATCTCTGGGGGGTGACACTCAGCTGTGTGTGTCGGACTTGATTTTGCCATCTGAACATCTTGGTTTAGTCTCACATTCTCAGTCTGAGACTCAAAATGCAAGTCCTGCCCAGAGCCTTTCCCTGGTCAGTGCCAGTAAATTTTAACTTGTCCAAAATCTGGAATGAGCTTCTCTGGGAGGTGTTTGTTTGCATTTGTTTTCTTATCTTTGTCTTGCTACTGAACAGGAGAGTTCCATCATATCTGCTGGATAGATATGGGTAACTTTTCTGCTGTTTGAGCCTAAACAAACCTTTTAAACATCTCTGCCAGGCCAGTATCAATAAGCAAATGGTTGGTAGCTGAGCCCTATGGTGTGTGCCATCTCTGGATTCCAGGTGGGTTCCTCTACTGCTTGTTCCCGTGATACAGCCATAGGCTTGCTTAGAGAAAAGCATAGTTGAGTTTTCTTCTCCTGGCAGAAGAGAAAGCCCAAATCTGATAAAAATAAAAATTTAAGAGGTGCATCACCCTGGTAAATCTATGCACATTAGAAAAGGCCAGTTACTCTTTGCATTCTGCTGACCGAAATACAAGTTTTCAGTCTGCTACCTCAAGTGCATGAAAGATAGGGCATTTCCTGTTGAAGTGAACAGTGACAAACTTGAGCTTGGACTTCTATGAAAACAATGGTTTCTGTCATTTTTCAAGTTGCAGATTTTCAGAAGTTCTGCATCCTTGTATTTATCCAAAGGCTAGTTTGCAATATTCCCAGCTTATCTCATGACCACTTTTATCTGAGTACTGGGACTGACAAACCTTTCTCGATGCACAAGTACCTGCTGCGCAGGACTGAGCAGCTGTGCTCTGATCCGAGGCTGCCATTAATTCCTGCTCCTCCCTGTGGCTGCGCTCAGAAACTCAGCGCTTCCTCTGCGCACAGCCCTGCTTCGGTAGTGTAATTCGTTCAGAGATCCTAATTAGAATCACAGAACCACAGTCCAACCCTCCTGCCAAATCAGGATCACCTAAGGCAACTCAGCCAGAAATCTGTCCAGATAGGTCTTAAAATTCTCCAGAGGAGACTCCACAACTTCTCTGGGCAGCCTGTTCCAGTGTTCCATCACCCTCACCATGAAGTTTTCCCCCACGTTGAGGTGGAACTCCGTGTTCCAGTTTGTGTCCATTGCCCCTCATCCTTTCACAGGGTACCACTGAAACAAAAAAGACTGGCCCCTTCCTCTCGACATCCACCCCTCAGATATTTGTAAACATTAACAACATCTCCTTTTAGTCCTCTTTTCCAGACTAAAGAGCCCCCTTTCCTCATAGGACTTTAGCTGTGGGTTAAGGCTTATGGTCCCTTTTTAGGCAGTTCCTCTCCTACTGAGCCACAACAAAACGTGTATTGTTGAGACCTGGAACCAGTTTCACAGCTACAGTTGACAACAAGAGCAGTTCTGCAAACATGCTTTCTAATATTGAACTCTGTCACCAGAACAAACAGCACTACAACTAACAAAGCATCTCTTCGCACCCATGAGATTTCAGGACTCATCAGGTGGCTTTATGTAACATGTAATACTCTAAAGTGGTAATATCCCACAGGCTGACTTTTGGGTGGTGTCGTGTACTTTGGCACCATGTTCCTCAGATCCTTCTGTTCCTGCAACAGTTTTTTCAACTCAGACCCTGGAGTTGCAATGCACCGAAGTTTTATATTCTATAAAAACATGAGAGGTTTTTCCAAAGTGCAGCTGAACTGCTAAGAAAAAAAATAACAAAAAATCTATGGGAACTGGGCACTTAACTCCAAATCCCACTGTAATTAAATTAAATCCCCATCATCTCCTGCAAAGACTTTGGTCTTAGGCTTGCAAACAACCCTATTCTTTCAGGTCAACAACCAACTGTAAGTGTGTGGAGAACAGGTCACAGAGGCATATGCTCTATAAACACCTCAACCCTTCTGCTGTCATCAGTCAAGATAAATGCTGCTGCCGACCAGGGTTACAGAGAGAGTGAGAACTGTTGGTTTTGCAACGTGGTTTGTTTATTAAACTCAGTTTTCACTGAGGTCCTGAGCTGACAGAAATGTTTCCCAGGAAGACTGATAAACAGAAACAATTCATAAATATATATATATACATATGTCTTTCAAACACTGTAGGTATAAACAAATAAAAGCTCTGTTTTGGGAAGTCCTGTGTAACCAGCATTTTCAACTGGCCACTTAGCAGCAAGTGGGTTAACCAGTGAAGAATTTCCACTTGTTTTTAAACTATTAAATCCAGTGGTTTAAAATTATTGCTCATTATCAGACACAAACCCGAGATATAAAGGATGTTCATTAAAAATCCTCATTAACAGCAGGGACCATACATATTGACAGGACATGCAGCTTTATCGTGGAGTTTCTTTATGCAGCTGAGACAAAAAGTTCCACAAATTAATTAAGATGTTGGGCAATCAGTCTGAGGGTATCACAGTGGCCAAATTCTCAGCAGTTCTGACCATGGCACCCTCCTAAGACCTATCTCCATTTAGTATGTCAGGCTGAGCACTCCTTGACACAACTGCCTCTAGACCACTAATAGCAGAAGATACAGCACCCAAATGCACTACTGTGGCAAGGCTTTGCTGCCTGGCACTAACTCCCCTCTCATCTATGCAGTACTCTGGCCTCTTTGCAGGATTCCCCACGACCTGCCCAGTGGGGCTGCCAGGGGCCGGGGATGAGGAAGAGCACCAGCGCACAGAGAAACATCATAGAGTTGTAGACAACTGAGGTACTTTTCCTCCCTTGCTGGTCCTTCTAGCTAGAAGGGTGGAGGAAGGGGACAGTGGTGGATACCAGCAGAGGGTGGAAACGCAGATCTCATCACAGCACTTGTATCTACTGGCAGGAACACCTTGCTGTTGGGTTCCCCACATGCCTACTGCACACACTACCCAGCTAGAGGTCTACCACCTGGGCTATGCTACAGTAGTTCTTGCTCCCTTCTGCTTGGGAGCACCTCAGGGCCAGCATCCATCTTCCGGTGCCCTCCTTGTGGGGCATGGCTCGCTGACCTCTTTGCACTACTTCACTGGCCCACTTGCTTCTTTGCAAGAAAACAAGGAGCAGCACTACTTGTGCAAACCCTTTAGCAGAGGAGCCTAGTCATGGAGGGAGGAAAACCTGAAGTCCATCTTGCACCAGCAAGGCACTTTCTTCAGGGCACCACAACAGAGATACACTGTGGGGCCTTCTGTGTATCTTCCACTCTTTCCCCACCAGGTCTCTTCGGATACATGGTGCTGGCCATCTTGAAGAACTCATCTGCAGCATCCAGAGCTATTAGCCGATCCTGCCAAAGCAACAGTGTTTTGCAGTCACTACAGGATGTTTTGGGCAGCTCCCCAGTCAGGGTCCTCCCTCTGTGGCAGCTCTCAGGTTAAGTCAAGCACTAGGTCTAACCCTTTCCCACTTCATTAACAGACTGCAAGAGAACCTAGTTACACAGGCTTAAAGGAATCTGGGAGGGAGAGGCCAAATCTATGGTGCTACAGCACTGACCTTTCTAAGGAAGCTAAACATCCAAGTTACAAGTGTAACATCTCACAGGGATGCCCAGGATACCACCATGTGAGTGTCCTCTGGTGCAGTTCACCTATCTGCTCCCCATTGTGTGAGCTCACTTGCAGAGATGGGGCAGTGGGGAGGAAGGCATGCTCAAAACTACTCACCACCACAAAGAGGTAGCGCTCAGAAAGCTCCCAGCTGGTGGGGAAGATGTTTGTCTCTTCAGACAACCTTAACAAGATGTCCCGGGCTTTCCCCATGTTCTGAGAGTCACTAATGATGCTGAGTTTGGTCACTGACAAGAGGGAGTCTGCTTCCTTCTGGAAACCTAGGAGGGAGATGTGTTACAGAAATGAGTCAAACAGGTGGACAGGATCATCTCTGAATCCTCCAGTCTCTTGCAAGTTTCCTTACTGCCTCTCTACTTTGGGCTTCTGTGCTCCCTACTTGCTCAAACAAACTAGTGTCTCCTTGAGGCATGCTCCATGTCTCCACATGGGGCAGGTTTGGCCTTGCTAGTGGAGGAAAAAAAAAACAATAAATCCATTCCAAGCAAGTTTCTAGTGCAGCACCAGTTTTCCAGAGAAGGTGTACGAACATCCACACCCAGGGTGTTGACTCAGCTCCTGCACGTTCCTGTTGCTGCCAGAGCTTTCAGGGCTAGAGGGGCTTCCTGAGCAGCCCAGTGACTACACCTATACGTTGTTGGGAGGTGACAGTGATAAAAGACCTGTGGCAATAATGACTGCATGGGTTCCTGTAGCAGTCAAGCGTCTCTTGTGGGAAGGGTATCCAGGAAAGGAAAGAGGGAGGAGGACGAATGCAGGGATCTTTATGTGTAATGGCCACCATTAACTCTGTTCAGGTCCAGGAAGCTGGCGGTGATGCATTTCACCTGAAAACACATACGGAGAAAGTGGTGGTCTTATGATTAAAGCACAGGTCTAAATAAGAGCAGATTGCAAGCTTCATATCTGGTGTACATCAAGCTTTGCTAAGGCCAAATGATCCCTAGCCTTGAGCTTCCCCACCCTTTGCAAAACAGTTCCAGAGCCACTACAGACATGAAGGCGATGTGGGAGAACATTTGTCAATGTGCAGTAACAGATGTAAAGATGTCAAGTGATCCCTCCTATGCTTGATTTGCACAGGCTGCAGGAGCACTCAGGTGAAAATGAACACTGATACCTAGTCATGAATTTATAATGTTCCATCCAGATGCCAGAAGGGCAGGTAGGGCAGGAGCAGTTGAGATACTCATCTCTTTTGCTCCCAGTGATAATATCCTTGAACAACAGAGCAAGGGCACTCGACTCGCACATCCTCCTCTTGTTAGCTGCCAGCCACCTCCAGAGCATGATGCAAGTCAGCAAGCTGACGTGCTGGTAGGACACAGCTCCTTGGTCCCAGTGTCACATGCTGTGTGCAGTGCAATGGGGAAAACCAGGTCACGCCCACCACTGTCTTCTGCTGAGGAGCAGCAGTTGAGCACACAGGCCCGGTGGGTGCAGTTCCCTGTTTACAGGCTAGGAAATAGCAGGAGTAGGAAGGACACTGTTGAGCAATTTCATTTGGTGAAAGAATATTTCAGGTTCACTTAGGAGCAAACAGAGTGGGTGATTTAGTTCTGATCAGCTGGCATGGGCTAAGGAAAGAAAACAGAGGAATCTGCCTTCAAATCTGAAAGGAATATTCATTTCTCCCTGCTTATCTCATTTAGAAAAACCCAGGCTGAACTCCCAGGAGTTTCTGCCAAGTTTGCACGAGGAAGCTTGAAATGGATGAGTGTGCATGCCTGGGCTTGAAAGGCTTTCCTGATAGTCATGATCTGTCAGCCTTGTGACATGCCTACAGACATGGTGTCCCTACCTTCTCTCAGCTGTGTGTGAGCTCTATGAAGCCTTCCAGAAGCTCTCAGCTGTCATGGGGGCTTTCTGTCAGCACTGCTTAGGAACTTTCCTTTATTTTCCTCCCTCTCTCCTCTACTAGAATGATTTTGTGAAGCTGTTCCCATCCTCAGCCACCATGGGACCTCTCATTTGGCACAACACAAACGACATCTGTCTGTTCTCTGGCTTACCTAAATCTTCCAAAATGTGTTTCCACCTGCTTCTCACTTCTTTTCGGGTCTGCCGTAAGGTATAAATATCATAGTTGAGCTTTTGCCATTCCTGCAAAGCACAGGGATAAAAGACACTCAGTCATTTGCATGCAGGGAGGTCTCTGCTGCTTTTCTAGGAATTTCAGTTTCTAGAAACAGAGCCAGAGTCAGACTGTTGATGTTGGCACTGAGGGATCAGTGTAAAGGTCAACAGCCAGACTGCTGTTGCTCCTGGAAGAAATTACACCGACCACCACAGAACATTTTATCTTGACATTTGGTACAGTACCTCTGTATCTTCTCTGCACATAAAAAACAAACTTCCAGTTACCTTGAAATGAGATTACAGAATTTAGCTTAGGCATTGCTGATGACCAAAGTAGTTTCCTCAGTCATAAGCAGAGAATATAATTCCAGTGCTGTGCTGCAAATTATAGAATCATAGAATCATTTTTGTTGGAAAAAACCTTTAAGATCATCAAGTCCAGTCGCTATCTAACTCTACCAAGTCTGGTGCTAAACCATGTCCCTTAGCACCACATCTATGCATCTATCAAACACCTCCAGGGATGATGATTCAATCACCTCCCTGGGAAGCCTGTTCTAGTGTCTGATAACCCTTTCAGTGAAGAGGTTTCTTCTAATATCGAACCTACACCTCCTCTAGTGCAACTTGAGGCTATTTCTTCTGACTCTATCACTTGTTGCTAGGGAGATCAACAACCACTTCACTACAACTTCCTTTCAGGTAGTAATGCTGTCCTAGACATGGGAACAATACAAACTTCTACATGTAGTTCATCAAAGAGACTTCAGTGGCTTTGATCCATCAAACCTTGACACCCCAGCTAGTATCAAACCCTGAGGCTGTGACAATGCCTTACTTGGCCTTTACAGTTTGAGAAACCAGAACCACATATTAATAATTACCTTCTATAAACCATTGCAACACCTTCTTTTCATATTCTTGCAGTTAACCTGGCATGACACACTTTCTTACAGCTGATGATAGCCCACTGGAAACTAAAGGCTAGAAAAAAAGTTACTGTTCTTATACAAAAAAAATAGAGTTACTGCTCTCATACATACTGCTCAGTATGGTCACACTGGAAAACAATGGCCAAGAAAAAAGTTACTGTTCTCAGTATGATCACTCACACAATGGCTTCTCCAAATTGCTCACCCCTCTTTTTGGCATTTATCTGGAAGAGGCAGGTTTTCAAAAGCACCAGAAAACAATAAGAATCAATTTTCTGAGGACTAGCATGCCCTACTTTAGAGAGCAGAGAAGTGAGATGCACATGGATGGTAGAGGGCTGAGCTGGAGTCATTTGACACAGTAACTATTACTGGCTGCCAGTTGCTGCCATTAATGCCTCACTTAACTACACAGCTTAAACTTCTGCACTTGACCTCAAGCTTTATAATGGGACACTGTCTTCAAGGGAAGGTTTTGAGGTTATTCATTAAAGTCATAGTAGCACAATTAAGCCCATCTGCACAAGTAAGAATTCCTGGAGAAATGTGTGTATTCTGCAAGAAAACAGAAGCACTTTTCCCAGCTGAGTTTAATCACTGCACACACTGCAAAGGATGCATTTACAGAAGCACTCAGAGCTTTCACATACCATCACTCAGATAATTTCCCTGCACTAATGACCTTAATTAATCTAATTTCTCAGTACCAGATTACTCTTGTAGAATAAATGGGTGTTAATCTGTGCTGTCTTCCTGGGATTTCCCTATGTCATGAACTGGGTTCAAAGGTTAAACAATGCCTGCAAAGGCTGGTTCTGTGTTAGAAATCCCACAGTTTGTCTGTGTGATGGTTTGGGAGTTCCCCGCCCCCCCCCCACTTTGTAAAATGACCCAGACTAGAATCAGTCAGCTGGAAGTTAAGGACTGAAGCTCTATTTACAGCTTAGCACAATGTACAAGCAGACATATACAATATATACAGGAATATTTACAGAAATGTACAAGGTAAAGGTAATACAGAAACACAACACCCCTCCCAGAAATCAGAGACCCCAGGAGGGGCTCTCAACCACCCTTCCACCTTCTCCCCAACCCTCTACCTTACTCCAAGGTTTGCCTTACGCACAAGATAAGTTTGGAGGATTGGCCAGGGGGGTTAGAAGGAAAGTGGTTAGTGAGGTTACTTGGCAGAGAGGAGAAAAGCCAGAAGCTGCTAGACAGCCCGAGACACTGTGCCCCAGTGGCTTATCTTTGTTTTGTATTCTATTCTAAAACATCTCAGCAAGCCTATGAGTGAAGCAGACATCACCATTGTTTTCCTTTCACAGCCTATAATATTATTTTTAGACTAGATGTCAGAAGGAAGTTCTTAACAGTGAAGGTGGTGAGGCATTGGAACAGGTTGCCCAGGGAGGTTGTGGCTGCTCCCTCCCTGGAGGTGTTCAAGGCCAGGTTGGACGAGGACTTGAGTAACCTGTACTAGTGGGAGGTGTCCCTGCGTATGGCAGGGGGTTGGAACTAGATGATCCTTGAGGTCCCTTCCAACGTTAACCATTCTATGATTCTGTGATTCTGTGAATTTTCTCCATTAAAATATTCCAATTAGCCTCAAACCAGCACAGTCTGGTACCTGGTCCCTCCAGAGTTGGCTTGATTCAATACAGAGATTTCTCTGATTTTCTCCATGAACCTGGCTTACACACCACAACTGCAGAGAATTAAATAATGAGGCTGTGTTTCTAGTCCAGTGGTAGCTGCAGGAAGCCCTTGGAGATTATGCTGTGGAACAAGCAGCCAGAGGGTTAAGGCACGGGTGAATTCAGGTCAGGAGAGCAGGGGAAGAAACACCACTCCGCCTGCAGACGCTCTATCTGAAGCACCTGTCCTCTCAGAGAGCAAAAGCACCTTTGCTTTTAGCTTCCTGTTGCAGCTCACGAGCTAGTTTTGCTGATCAGAGGCACGTTTCTCTCAAGCTGCTTTTGCTTATCAGAAGGACGCTTCTCTCTTAATTGCAGTGGTACTTGAGAACAGCTTTACACCTTGCACAGGACAGCAGCCCCCTACCGAAATGACTCTACAGCCCTTTGTGAGGGAGAGAAGGACAAGACTCTCCTCTCTTATGATACTAGCTGTGACGGTTTGGGAGTTCCCCGCCCCCCCACACTTTGTAAAATGACCCAGACTAGACTCAGTCGGCTGAAAGTTAAGGAATGAAGCTCTATTTACAGCTCAGCACAATATACAAGCAGATATATACACTATATACAGGAATATTTACAGAAATATACAAGGTAAAGGTAATACAGAAACACAACACCCCTCCCAGAAATCAGAGACCCCAGGAGGGGCTGCCAACCACCCTTCCACCTTCTCCCCACCCCTACACCTTACCCCAAGGTTTGCCTTACATGCAAGGTGAATTGGGAGGATTGACCAGGGGGGGTTAGAAGAAAAGTGGTTAGTGAGGTTACTCAGCAGAGAGGAGAAGCCAGAAGCTAGACCGCCCGAGACGCTGTGCCCCAGAGACTGACTTATCTTTGTTTTGAGTACTTTTTCTTAAACATCTCAGCAAGCCTGTGAGTGAAGCAGACATCACCATTGTTTTCCTTTCACAGCCTGTAATATAATTGTCTCTATTAAAATATTCCAATTAGCCTCAAACCAGCACACTAGCTCATAAATAGGAACCGACCTCCTCTCGGTGAAAAAGAAAGGAGATGGTTTATCGTATTAAAGCTTATTGGAAGATTATTGTGAACTTCAGAGCTTTTAAACAGAAACTGAAAGGCTGCACAATGCCTTGGTCACTGCAGGCAGGAATCCTCAGCAACATCTCACCCCCACTTGTGACCTCCTCGTGTAAGCAGAAAGGAGAGCAAAGCAGCATACACATGTGGTGGGCAAATAAGCTTTGTGTCTCTGCCCTCCCGCAGATAAACAAGTGCTTTAACACAGACCATCGATTGATGGACACAGCCACTGTGATTTCAGGCCTGCTTCAAACTGCTGAATTGGCTGGGGAAAAAGGTGGAAAAGAAGCTCCTCTTCCCAAAATGTAGTCTGCTGGCACCAGGCTGCAGCTTTCAGGGCTGCAGGGATTTACCCCCATGGTAGCGAGGCGGACTCCTCACTAAGCTAAGCATGCAGGGAAGCTGTTCCTGATTTTCTCTGGATTAACAGCAGCGTGGTTTTCCCTTGTCTATTTTTGTTTGAAGGGAATCTAGGTTACGGCTTTCTTCTACATCATAGTTACGGAGCTGCGTTAGGGAAGTGAATACGGTGCACAGCTAGTCCTAGGGGGCCTCTAACAGCATTCTGTTGATGAAGAATTTGGGGAGTATGACAGGTACAGAAAAAAACAGTGGTTAGGGGGACATGTCCTGTTTTGGTGGGATTTCTTTTGCCTGAGCACAGAGCTGGATGTGTTTATATTTCTGTAAAGAAAGCTGGGAGTAGTATGCTGCACACGGTGGCAGTCATTGAAAAGCAACTGCAGACAGCGGAGATTACCAGGGTGAAGCTGGCCTCAGTGGCAAGCAGAGCTCTTGAAGGAACTCATGCCCTGTTCTCCAACAGCCCGAGTTGTTCCTTGTAGCAGAGCTGTGAGCAGAGGGTTATCTTCTGTTGCTTTAATAAGGAAATAAAGTTAAGAGGATCTTTCCACCCCCAAAATTAATTCATAAACCATCTCCTTTTAACTGTACAGCAAAGGAAGGGCAAAGCTTGTCCTGCTGGCACATAGGAATGGGCAACACCAGAGACTTCGGGGAGGGTGTTCCCCATGTACATCCCATGAGTCACCAAGACGTGACCATGTGGAGGGAGCATTTGGTTGGGGCTGGGCAGCATCACGAGGCTGAGACTACTCAGCACCCACTGCTGGGCAGCCCCAGGGCAGGCAAACAGGGCTCCATGCCAAACCCCCTCTCCCTCAGCCCTCGACGCAGCTGGGACAGGGATGGCTGCAGCACATCAGAGCACTGGCAAGATGCAGGACAGAGCACATGAGTTCTTGTGCACCCCTGGAGCAGGCTGCCCTCAGTGCCTCATCCTAGGCTGGCTCCCTACCAGACCTGCTTGCAGTGAGGTGTCTGAGCCTGCAAGCAGGCACTGAACAAGCAGCTCACTCCCAAAACCTGGCTTTGCTTTGCATTTCTTGTACACCTCTGTTCCTTGTCCTGCTTCCTCCACCTACAGCAGTGAGGAGGCTTCTTGCACACAGTACTGGGAAAGTACCCCCTTGGCGTTCTTACGGGAATGGGACACTCCAGCAATGCATTCAAAGCCATTCCTTTAAGAAAAATGCCCCTTTGCCAAAATCTGAACTAATCACAGGAAACCAAAGTAGGTTCCAGTTCCTGGCCCTGTGTTTCTGCAACCAGTTTTGCCCTTTTAAACCTACACAGCAGGGCACGACATACACCAGTGAGAAAACTCTTTGTGCACAAGTCAAGACTATCCTGGGAGCAGTAGGAAAACCTCATTGCCTCTCTCCTCTGAGCACTCAGCCCTTCAAATATTTACCTGGAAAACTTCCCCAGACTCTGCAGTGTGATGTACTAAATCTGCAAATGCTGAATGGAAGTGAGGAAACACTGGGCATGAAACGTAAGCCAGGTTGGTACATAACTGAGAGCTCCAGGAAAAAAATGTGCCACGAGAACAGGCAAGCACTGCCCAACTTTTCATCTCTGCTCATAAGAAAATGTCCTATTTAGTAAGTAGATTTCCTTATGTTGAAACAAACAAACAAACAAACAAACAAACAAATCTTCTACCAAAGCCTTCTCCTTTATTCCCTTTAAATCAATTGGTGTCACCTTTCTGTTCAAGAGTTATTTTGGAAATTCAGTCGGAACAGAGTTGTCAGGGAAAGACTGCAACATGCCAGTCCAGGTGGGCACCATATCACATCCAGGGATGTTAACACTCTGTCTCTGCCACTGGCTCCACTGGAAGTAACTGAGTAAATACGAACTCTAGATCCATGCTCATCCACTGAATGATCAACCCACATCTCAGCTTAGAACAAGTTTAAATTGGATTTGGTTTTAAGAGAGGCATGCGACCATTAAGAGGGTCAGTTCTGGGTTCCCGACTGGCATTCCTAACCCTGGGCAAATCCTATCACCTCTCTATGCCCCAGCAAAAGCATGTCACAATACTGACCTCCTCTGGAGCCCGTTAAAAAAAGAATAATCCTGTAGGAGAGAAGGAGGAAGCAGAAAAATAGGCCTTGTCAGCTCATTAATGGGCTTGCTGAGAGGATCATGCCTATGTAACTCTGCTAGCCAGGCCTCCAGCAGAGATGCAGGTTGAGGAATTGCCTTTGCTAGTGGGGTTTATGATCTCACCTCTGCACAAAGGAGTAAGGAAAAAAAAAAAAAAAAAAAAAAAAGGGGAAACATTGCATTTACAACAAGCCATAAAAACAGTGTTTTTCCCTTGGTCATAAAACAATCCTACCTGTAGTTCCTGCTCAGAGACCCATGGTGCAGCTGCCCTAAACCTGGCTCTTTCTTTAAAGCCAGCATTGGTGCAACAGCTCAGGCTTGCTGCCACTGCTGGGTAACTCCATGCACTCCATCAAAGGACACTGAGGCATCAGGGCCACCACAAATTGGTCCTCATGGAGATAGGCATCTGCCACACCATGCACGTAAGCCAAATAAGCCAAGCTCTTGCTGTTAGCAGTGGAGGCACAATAGTCCCCCTTCCCCATAAAACACCTTCCTCTCCACTAGCAAGGTACATGCTGGAACAGCGATTTGGACTGTACCAATGCAGCATCAGATAAATCCTGTTTTCCTAGAGGTCCTCAATTCACCTCCAGATTTTTACTTTACACTACAAGTTCAATGACAGTGCAGAGCAGCAGCTGGAAACAAACATTTTCTCCATATCTGAAGTATTGACCACCAACCTTCAAAAGCTTTGCTGACAGCTTCGATCTCCAAAGGCTGCATCACTTTTACTAGCCCCTTAAGCCAGCCCTTCAGCAACAACTTTTCTGGTTTTCTCAGTGCACACCCTCCCTTACCCACACTTGGCTTCTTAAAGTGCATCCAAGCAAATTGCACTCATTGGCCTGAAGCACAGAGAAATGCCAAGTGGCAGCTTGCTCAGTCCATATGATTTTAGGAGGCTCCAGAAAACCCTGCCTCATCTACCTATTGCACAGTGGCTTTGGCAACACTTTGGTGCTCCAGCAGGCTCCACCTTGGTCCATGGTCCCATGAGCTGTCACTCCCAGCACATGGCATGGAATAAGTGGGTGTTGAAACCCCACCCAGGACATCATGGTGCTTGCTTTGAAGAGCTTGCTGCTGTAGTTCAGTGAGGAGCAGGGTGGAGCAGTCATGCCATCCTTGCTAAGGATCCTTACCAAGCTAAGGTCACACGGAGTTTGGGCTGGAGCTGCCAAATTTCCTGGAGCAAGGCCATTAGGAAGGGGTGGGGAGAAGAAACAGCCCTGTATAGACCGATGTTGGTCCAGCCCCACGGCAAGTGAGGATCTGACCCTGAAGGAGGACACCAATATTGTGAGCTGCTGGCAGCCCCATCACAAATGATCTAACATACAGAAACTTGACAGAGGTACAGGGTGTACTTGGTGTCAGAGTGCCTTGCCTTTTGCACATACAGTTTGGTTTATTTATTTACAGCAATCCGCAATGCAGAGGTGTCCTGGCCAGGAAAGAGCCACCCTGGATAATGCCTACAGACCTCCAGTACTGCACCAATGTCACCACTGCATCCTGGCCCACCACTTCTCCCATCCTAGCTCACAGCACTTTGTCACTATGTGAGCAACCATATTAAAAGAAGAGAAAATTCCCAGGAAAGCAGAAGTGGCTTGGACAGATTAAGAAAAACACAATACTGGTTTGAGGCTGAGGTGGTGCCATACAGATAAAGCACACATGATATGGAGTAAACTGCTCTTTGGGATCCTTCCAAAGTCCCCCATGGTAGGAAACTGCTAAGATAAAGGTGAGGAATGGCAAAGCATATGGTAAGTACACAGAGCACTGAAATGCCTTTGTTAACTGAAGGAGCAGAAATACAGGGAGCAGTTGTCCTTCCAGTCTGCTTTTAACCAGAGGGGAACAAAAATAACCTGTGGGTTTGTAATGCTTGTGTGCTGCACAAACATTCCTCGGGAAACAGCTCCTCAGTTCCCTCTCCTGCAGCATCCACATGCTCTCCCCCAGGACTATGGGAGCAGAGCACTTCGCAAAGTAGATTATGGCTGTTGCAGCCCAGTGCTGTTTTGCAAGTAGACTTTTTTTTTTTTTTTTTCCCACTCTCTCAGGCCTGTAGTCTCATAAGGAATGGAGGGTAGCACAATCTGGCCTGGTTTAGAAATGCTCACCAGAGTAAAGGAGAGATTTCAGCACCCAGGGCTGAATGTAGGAATGTTGGCTTTGCCAGCCAAGTCCCTCTCTGCTTTGCTATCCAGAAAAAGGTGCAGTCAGAAACTGCAGCAGCTTGCTAGGCTTATATATTGTGCCTCAGTTTCCCTAAAAAAAGAGAGAGATTGCAGACATGTTAACTATTGGTATCTGCAAAGGGCACTGTGCCATAATTCAAATGAAGTGTATCTTGTGTTGGTTTTCTTCAAAGTCAGCCTGATGTGGTACCCCTCATCTGTTTTTTATTAATTGCACTGCATTAAAAAACAGGATATGTGTTCTTGTCTTTGCACTTTCCTTTCTCATTCACAGGCACAGCAACTGCTCAGACCCACTGAAAACCCTCCAGATATGCTGCAAACAGGGCAAAAGCATTGGGTTTAAGACAAGCAGATATGTTAAGCTTGGGACAGGCAGGTGCAGGAATGTTCTCCTGCTCATCTGTAACTGATACCCTCCTCTGCAAGCTGAGCAAGGCTGACACAACTTTACTTTGCCCAGGGAAATGTCTTTTCAGCAGCCTATCCACTTATAATACCACTTTATAAATAACACCTTTCAGGAGGCCTTTCATAATGAGCCAGCTCAAAGGCTGCTCCCATGGTTGCAGGCTGAAATCAGTGCTGCCCTGAAATACATCCAGCTCTACAACAACTCAGGACTGGTGAAGCCTCCTAAACAGACTTGCCCTTTATTCCTTCAGCCAGTTTTGAGTTGGATGAAGCTCCCTGTCTTCTCTAAGACAAGCAGTGACAACATAGAGAAAACAGGGGTGGGGAGAGCGAAGGATACTGTCATACACGCATTGTTAGAAACCCATCTAATTTAAACACCGGAATTAATCAATCCTCACTAAAAAAATCCCAAAACATTACATGGGGGTTCTGGCCAACCATACAGAAGGATTGCATTACCTCATTTTAGGTTTTAAAAATGGTAACTTTGCTCTCAGCTATACCTCTGGAGTTAAAGATGTCTTGGGAAAGATGAGCTAGCTTTTGGTTTGAGGAGACTATCACTGCAGGAAGAGGCTTGCAGTCTCTCAGATGAAGTGGGATCATGCTGAAATTAAATGTGAAGCCTCCAGGCTTTCCTGCAAACATTCTGAAGTCTTAAAAGCAATCAGAGAGGCAAAAAAAGTGTGCCACTGTTTCCTACAGCCTGCTCCTAATCAGGCTGATGAAATCTCCTTTGCGCTGAAGGAAACCAGGGCTGCAGAACAGCCTTTATGTAACAGCAACGATTTTCCCCTCCTGCCCTAAGAGCTGTGCCAGCTCTTCGCTCCTCAGTAATTGCCACATAACCCATTAGAGGAGTATTTAACTTGACACGCCACTGGAGCGGCAGCTCAGCTCCAGGCACTGCCACTGCTGGGCAAACACCACTGCAGGCAGGGCTAATGCCAGTCCCATCCCAGGAACACCAAACCAGACAAAAAAAAAAAAAAAGGCAGCCATTGAAGATAGGAAGTTGAACTGAGGATCCCAGTGCCACCAGTACGACGTTTGTGAGTGGTGGTGGTAGAAGTGCTTGCAAGCCGTGGTGTACCCCACCTCAGGGTGGCTCTCCTGGCTCAGCTGCCGGAGACATCCCCAAGGGATGAGATAATACAGATGCATCCACACCAGATTGAGGATGAAAGGTGACAGAGTAGATATGGAAGGCAGGATAGCAGATGAGAAGACCCAATGCCTACAGGAGCCACGCTGGGGGACTTTGAGACACTTGTAGCAGCTTAACGGGTGCTTCAGTAAAGGCACCGTCAAAGTACCGAGCCTCGGTGGGTGGTGAAACCGAGGGCAAAGAACAGCACCGCCTCACCTCCGAGTCCTTGTCCAGCTGATTCCTGACCACGATCATGTTGTACAGCACCCGATCGTCATCCGCCTCCGTGTGCGTCACATCGTGTGGGGTGCTCCACAGGTTCTGCTCCTCGTCCCGTGCCAGCGTGGCTCCGAAGGAGGCGTAGGGGTTGTTGTTACTGCAGAGAGGAGAGACAAGGCAGCGTTAGGCAGTGGCATCCTGCCTCCTTTTACCTTCCCGAGGTATCCTCCTGCCTCCTTTTACCTTCCCGAGGGATGCTGTGACATACCCTCTCCCAGCCCAATGTTCTGCTGGGGAGAGGGGAGGAAGAGGAGAAATGGGGAATAGGAAGACAATATTTTTTTTTACTTTAACAAACATCCTGACCACACAAGCCATGGCTAAAACCAGGTAGTGGTGCCACAGAAGGCTATCAGACACACAAATTCACTAAAGACACTGTCAAATGAGCAGCTAGGATGGAGGAACTGCGAGCATCCATCTGCCAGGTTGAAAGGTGCCATCTCTTCATTGCAGCCACAGCCCCCTGCCCTGATTCCCATCACACCTCAACCTAAACCCTGGGCAAGCCTTCCCAGCTTCTCCAAGCTTAACATGAGAACAATTCTAATTAACTAAGACTCAAAAATCCCAGCAGCTCCGGGGGCTATTTTCTCCTTGCTCAACTAACTCTACATCTGTGCCAAGATCCCAGCAGCATGGTCTGTCCCTACAGAGACTTTGTGAGCAGAGCAGCAGGAGAGGCCTGTGAACGACACTTTGCTATTGCATCTTGACCACAGGAGGAGTGGTTTCTACCCATCCTCTCACCAAAGGCAGTGTTGCTGGGCACAGTTTTATTTCAGACAAAACATGTGCCACTTCTACTGAGTGAGCTGGGACTAGTTAGCCCAGGCAAGAGATGGCTCCTTGATGGGAGGAAGCAAAACAGACAGAGCCAGACCTTTCTCAGTGATGCCCCATGAGAGGATACCCACTGGCATACAGGAAATTCTGTTTAATCACAAGGAGGGTGGGTGAACACTGGCACAAGCTGCCCAGAAAGGCTGTGGAATTTCCATCCTTGAAGACACTCAAAACCTGACTGGACAAGGTCCTTGGTAGCCTGCTCCAGCTGACCCTTCTGAAGCAAGGGTTGAACTGGATGCTCTCCAGGGGTCCCACATCCATGACCATGTTTCTGTGTGACCATGCAGCTCTCTTCTTTCCTCAGCAGCCCAAAGACCACCAAACCTAGCAAGCAATCTTCACAGGTGCCTCTGACCCCAGCAGCTCTTACTTGAGAGGGACAATGATGCACTGAGCTGCATCAGGACCTGTGCCAAAGCACAGAAAGAACATTTGGCCCCATAATTATTTGGGAATGGAAACATCCTCAGCCTTCCTGTGAATTCCAGGCTTGATTTGTTTAGTGGTCAGCAAAGTAAAGCATCATCTTCTGGAAACGCTGTCCCTGCTAAGGCAAGAAGCTTTGCTCTACACTCTTCTGCAGTTTCTGGCTTTACATTGCTACTCAGATGTGCATTTTTTGTAGAGGCTTATTTAATTCTGCCAGGAGAACTCTTAGCGGAGGATTTCTGTAACATTTGTAATCAAGATGTCCAGACCCTTGAGCAGAACAACACAAACAGAGAAATATTTTCAGCCTTACCCAACAGTCCCATCAGCCATCCTACGACAATCGCTGGTCACTCCTTGTTAGAGTGCTCCATTGTATATTCTATTTGCTAACCAAACCCCATTCCTTTAGCAAGGAACCCATCCAGATAGCACTGTGGGCACCTTAGCCATGATGTCAAGGCACAAAAAAATGCTAAGAGGAGCTCCAACAGGTAGATAAAATAGGGAAAAAAAAAATCATTCACATCAGCATTCCTGCAGGAAGGTTAATTAGACTTTCAACAAACCAAAACCTGAGCAACAGGTAATAAGGGAAAAGATAATCTCTTACAATCTCTCATTAAAGACAAACAAACAAACATAACTTGAAGGGTGTGGATGGCATAACTCAGCCAAACCTACACTGGAGCCATCCTGGATTCACTCAAACCATCTTTCAAAGGTGGAGCAGGCAGGATCCCAGCCTAGAAGGGATCATTCATCTGTTTCATTAACATGAGTTTGGTCCCAACTTGCCTTCCAGAGGCTTCTTCCCGCCCAGTGACTTACTAGTTCCCTTAACATCTGACTTGCTTGGAAGAACAGTATTTGTAGTAACACTAACATGCCTTAACTTCTACAAGCCACTCCCTCACAGCTTGCAAAGCACCTCCCAGTGCATCTCTTTCCAAACCATGGCATGGAGCAATCAACAGTCTGAAAGGCATACAGGCAGTGCCCAGAAGCTGGCAAACCTGTGTAAGGATGGGGAGATCTGCCAACAGGGAACACCTCCAGAGCATGCTGGACTTCCAAGGAATATTTAAAATGAAGAAATTGGAGGGAAAAAATGGAACACATGAACGGTAGCCTGCTTTTCATGTTACAGGAGCCTCCAAGGGACCAGAAGGGACTTAGACCATTTCATACTCTGGGCTTTGCCCAGGAAATGGTGAGCTAATGCTTCATTGACAAGTTTCTGCTCCAGGGAGCATTCGACCCAGATTAAACTTGCTCTAGGACTCTGAGCCCAAATTCGCCATTTATTGACATCCTGAGGACACCATCCAAGCCATATCCCACCTTTGTGCATGGAGAAACAGCCAGGCAGGCTGGCTGCTGTGCTGCAGCAGCGTGACCTGCTGGCTTTGACCAAGGTTTCTTGTCTTGGCCCAACACTAGCACTGTGCTGACAGCCACCTCCAAGCGCAGCACTGGCTGCTCTCACTGCCCTTGTCATGGGTTGCAGCCAGCCTCACACATACTCAGGTAATATATGCACCTATTTATACACACATTGCCTCCTCTGCACTGCTTCATTCTTTGACACATTGGATTTATGAGGTTGCAACCACTCCTCTTTGGGAAAATAGGGTGAAAAGTCATACAAAGTCAATACTTTGGGAGCAACACTAGCTTCCAAAAGCTAAACCTCAACTAAAAGAACTGAAATCTGAAGCAAGTCCTTCATTTGAAACAGCACTGCAATGAAAATGAAAGTACAGCAAGTGTGCTTCTACAAGATGCTCCCTTTGAAATGAAACCCCAATGCCTCCCAAAGAGGGACAAGCCAGCAATTAGGCTGGTAGCTCAAGTACACTGTGCAAGAGCAGGTGCCTTTCGAATGCCCAGCATTTATACAGGCTTTCCTGCTTACAGCCAGCATTAACTGAATCGCCAGTAGAAGGCATGTTACTAAAGAAAGGTGCCCAGTGTGGGACAGCTGCCCTGGCCAGCAAGGAGCCTCTCCACACATGAGCTTGGCTCGTGTTAGGTTAATGCCAATTTACTAGGCAGAAGGCCCCATGCTCAGGATTATCTGGTTAATATTTAGGTAAGTCCTTTAACAGCACAAAATCAGGATATTTCAAGCCCTGTTGCTGACTCTGCTACGATCTGATACCTGTGTAGGCCACACTGGGTGCATTCCACCCTCCTTCTTGAAATACCTCTGTCCCACTGATGTCCCAGAGAAGGCACGGGCCCTGCACTGTCCCAGGGCTGGAGTACCCACTGGCAGACTTCTGGCAGCCAGGACCCTATCGGGCAGCTGAGGAAGGAAGAAGAGGTGCCACAAACACCAAACAAGGATGTTTTGCAACACAAAAAACCTCTTTACATGCTTGCATAGCTCCCAGCTCTTATCCACAACTCGGAAATTCGTCTTTTCATACACAAAAAACAACAGACCCACCCCAGCCTACGGCTCCATCCACAGGACCGATACAACAGACAGCGAGAGAAGAGAGATCTGCTCTGCAGACATCTGTAGACAATCTGTTTTCACATAAAGCTGGTTCCAGCAGTGCCTTAATCCCTCCAGCATCCTCAACTCGGGAGCTGAACTCTATGCAGATGGTGGGATCTGATCCCCTGCCTACTGATGTGGGAACCCCTTTTTGTTCAGCGCCTCGGCCTCCGCTATTGAAATCCCACCCTGGAAAGACAAAAGCTGAACGGTTCCTATGGCAAGGGGGGCACGGGAACACGGCAGGGTTGTAGCTCTGGGTTTGCTTGCCGCAGCTCAGCCACACCCCCCGCCATGGCCGGCAGCAACCCTCCCTGCATCTCCGGCGTAAGAAATGCTCGAGCCGACCCGGCAGCTTGTTACCGCCGGCAGAACACCTTTCGAGCCTTTCTGGCTCCCGCAGGGGATGGCCAACTCCCCGCGGAGGTTCCAGTAAAAGCGTTGGAGACTGGGTCTGGGGGAAAACCGGGCTGGGCTTGCGGCAGCCAGCCTGCGCTCCCGGAGCGGGGGCGATGAGGGGCACGCAGGTGGCTATGGACCAGGAGCATCCCTCCACCCGCGCAAGGCGAGCGGGATGCTCAGCCCCATCCCTCCAAGGTAGGGGGGAGCCGGGGG
>VWYK01115784.1:8132-29617 GCA_013399775.1 Semnornis frantzii | reverse complement strand
CCCCGCCGGCCCGGCCCGCCAGCAGCCGCCGCTGCTACAGCGGGTTCACTTGGGGACATAGCCTCTTCTCCCGCCTGCACCTTCCTGCGTCCTCTTGCTCTTTAATTGCATCCTCGTGAGACCACCTTCACTCTCCTGCACCCTCCTGAGCCATTCTGGTATCTGCCACATCCTCCTGCTCACTGCTGCATCTTCCTCAACCCTCCTGCACCATCTTGCACTCTGCTGCACACTCCTGCGCCCTCCTGCGCCCTCTTGCATCCTCGCACACCCTCCTGTCACCACTTGAATCCTGCTGCACCCTCCTACACTCTCCCACATCCTCTTGTGGCCCCACACATCTCCCCACATCTCCCTGCACCCTACTACACCCCACTGAACCTCCCTGCATCCTTCTGCACCTTCCTGCATACCCGTGCCCTCTCCTGCATCCTTCTACATCCTCCTGTACCCTCCTCACTGCCTTCTTCAGATGTGTGACAAGGGCCAGAGGCTGGAAGTGCAGGAGTGGCCAGAAAACAGAAATTCCCCCTTTCCAGTCTTCCCCACCGCTACACTTCTAGGCTTGTAATCCTGGGAACTTAAATGGAAAATGGGCAGGAGGTAAGGGACTCGACCATCTCCTGGTGCAGGGGTTTTCGGAGTAAGGAGAGAAGAGCCTGAAAAGTCACTCCCTTTCCATTTATTTCTCCTTTACTTACATTGAATATTCCCATTATGTGTCTATCTTAGACCCCAAGGTAGAAGAAAAAAATATTAAACGCTGAATTAAAATGGGCCTGGATGGACCATAGGATTGATTGCATTTCAGAACAGACGATCAAGCATCAGCCAAGCTTCAAAGCAATTGCTTTAAGTGTGGTTGGCTGTGCATGTCCCAAAGAGTCATCTAATCTTAGCACAGCAGCTTCCTGACTCCACTGAAAATTTTGCTTATCCCAGCAGATATAATACGTAATCTACTATATTTTTGTGTCCAGTAGACACCTTTTCACAACAAAAAGGAAATTAATTCAATTTTCACTCACATTTATCTCCCTCTTTTTATTTTCAGGGCTTGTTCCTTTACCGTTAGTGAATTTAGGGCCCCCTGGAAGCCCAAGAGACCTGGGAAGTGAAGTTTGATCCTAGACATGAAAATAGACGTTTTGTCACAGCCCTGCAAAATGCCCTAAAGGAATTTACTTAACTTGAGGACTTTGTAACACCCAAACCCAGCCCTAGGAAGCTTTCCCTGGTGGTTACTTCACACAGGGGATCAAGTGTGGAGGCTTTCAGACTCCTGCCAGGGTGCATAAGCATCTGGGGACAAAAAAGGGAATGCAGCTGAGGACAGAAAGTGGAAAACATTTAGAAGGAGTCAGCTAAACCACATGGACACCACAAACATCACGCACAAACCTAGGCAGTATTAGTAGTGCCTTTTCCTATGGACTCACCTCCATTCTCCAATTCTGTGTCCACCAGAGCAGACTGGAAGTGGAAAAACTGAAATGCTGGGGCTGAAGCTGGAGGTAGAGTTGCATGGTGCTTCCTGGCTATTGCAGAAGGACTGTCTAAAGTGTCTCAACACATTTGATGTTCTCCAAAAAAAAAACAAATGGAGACCAAGAGACCTCTGTGTCTCTTTGAGATCTTGTTTGCTCCTTGGTGTCTAAAAATTATCGTTTCCGGTAAGAAGAGAAACTCCACTGTCAAAACATGTGTGGGCTTCTTCTCCCGCCCAGCTCCAGCCCTGTCCCAGAGTTGCTGCACTAGAGCTGTGGAATGTGGCAAGTTTTGAAAGCAAAAGCCAAGAGTGCCACAAAGCTGATGTGACTATAAGATTCTGTCAGGACACAATTGTACCTGCAAACACCAAAATCACCATCTGGTTACTTTCGTGTGGGCTGCCTTGGGAACCCACTTGGCACAGAGAGCTGCAGGGGTGGACTGCAATGCCAACGAGATGAGTTGGGACATTAAGGTCTGTTTAAGACTATTGAGTAATGAGAGATCAATGGCTCTACAGTTACAAATGAATTTGAGATAAGGACAAGCTGTTGGTGTTGCTTTCCTCAGCAAATAAAGATATGAGGAGCCAGGAGGCATGTAGGATCCTCCAGCCCCTGCATGGGAAATGAGAGATTTCATCATGCTCTCTCATGGATTCTCAGCTGATTTCTAAATTTCACTTCATTCATCTACCTCACAATCAGTCTTCCCATCTTCCTTAATTAAAAGGTGAGATGATGGGAGGAGGTTTCTTAGTGTCTACAGAAGCTCCAGTGCTGGAACTTTGCTCTCAGCCAGACCTTTCAACTCCCCCATGCGCCATGCATCAGTCATTCAAAAGGATTTATGGCAGGATGAGCTAAGGGCAGAGGCAGGATTTCAAAGTCAAGGGCGCTCTCCTCTGTGGAGTTCTTCCTCTGGCCTTGAGCTTGCCCCTGTCTGCCTTTATTTTTCTCCAGCCTTTTGTGTGCTTGAGCATGAGAATAGCCAGGCAACACGCCATCCGCCATTAAAAGGATCCAGTAATTGGCCACGACACTTACAGGCACAGATGCGGGCTCCCCAAAATAACCACTGCTGCAGCAATTCTCCTCTCCCTCGCTGGCTGATCTACTGGGTCCCTCTCTCATCTGTGCTCTCTTTTCACATCAGTGCTGTTTTTTTCTGTTGCAGATGCCAGGGGCAAGGGCAGCCCTGACTCCAGCTGAGACCTTGAGGCACAGTTAGAGCACACAGAGCCCTGCAATCAGCTGAGATAGCCTTGATTTCTGCTTAACTCCCTTCCCTGCAAGGAGATTTTATCCCATGCCCCACTGCCTGTAAGCCAAGAGATTTATGTTCTTCATCAATTTAAAGTCTGAGCCCTCCAGGTTTAAAAAGAGCCCTGCAGAAATACCAAGAGTATTTCCTTTATTCCTTGTTGTGATAAGAAACCTTTTTCCTTTTCCATTAGAGCCAAATAAACAGAAGGAAGTCTCCTGAGAACTGAAGCCTTACTGGGGCCTTAAAACCACGTAATTTCCTTCACAATGTAAGAGAAATATCACCAGCTTCTTCACAATGTAAATAACCCAGGCGACAGAGACTGAAGACATGCTCCAGGGAGCAGTGTGCCTTGACTATTTTGCCTATGCCTCCTTGGGCACTGAGGTCTCTTTACAATCTTGGTTGGGTGGGATTCTGAGGTGGAGAGATTTGCTCTGTATTTTGTTGCTAGCGAGCAAGAGCCTGCTGGACTCTTTTGACTCCTGGCAATAGCTACCATAGAACCATAGAATATTTTGGGATGGAAAGGACCTTAAAGATCATTTATTTCCAGCCACCCTACCAAGGGCAGGGACACCTCCTACTAGACCAGGCCAGGTCCAACCCGGTTTTCAACACTTTCAAGGTTGGAGCCTCATGTCTCCTGCAGTGCAAGGCTCTTGGGTAGGATGGTGCCAGCCCCTACACTGGGTCAGTATCCTGGTGATAGGCAGGTTGGCCACAGGACAGCTGGCTTCACATGGATGTAGTTGGGATCACACCTAAGTGTGTCAAGGGGTAAAATCCTGCCCTAAATCAGGGCAGGAGCTTTGCACAGTCCTGAAGTACCAATGCTCTGTGTTCTTAAAGTTGGTTCTGGGGTTATACAGGCTCTGTTTATTAATTTTCTCATTCTGATAGACAACAGAAGGGGGCTTCTAGGTCAGCCATACTTCTATAAGTATGGCACCTTCAGCATGTAAAGCCTGTTCTGCTACTTTGCAGCATCTGCTGGCCGTCGCCCCCCGTTTTGAGAAGTGCGGGGCTGCTGAGCACAACCATCCCTTGTTTCGCGGGCATTTTGAAAGCTTCCTGTAATTAACAGCCACAGAAACTGTGCAAAAGCTCAGGCTCAGCTCTCGAGCTCCAAGACCTCGACGAGGTGGAAACGCTGAACGCTGCCTTAAAGCTTGCACCCTTTTCCTGGAGCCCAGCGGTGGGCGATTGCTTCCCGCTCTGCGCAGGCCAGCGTCCCGCTCCTCCCGCGGGCGGGTCCAGGGGTGGCGCTGCCTACCTCTTGCCCTCAGTCCAGCAGCGGCTGCAGTTACGAGCCGCTTGCTGCCGGTCGTGTTTGGAGCTTCTCAGAGCGGGCACTGCGTGCGTAAGAAGCGGGGGCGAAGCTACTCGCGGGCTGCGGAGTGGGGCTCGCTGGTGGGAGAAGCTTCTCTGAGCGCACGGAAAGCGCCGAGGCGGCCCGGCGGCAGCCCTAGGCAGCGCCTGCTCGGGCACCCCGTACACGGTGTGCGGCCGGAGCCTTCCGGTGCGGCGGAAGGGCCGAGCCTCGGCCTGTGCGGGACCCGGGGGCTGATGGCAGCCGGGTGCGGGTGTGCGAGGGGAGCGCGTGTGCGAGGGGAGCGCGGCAGCCGCTGTGACAGGAGTGCGGGGCGGGCCGTCACGCTGGGCTGTCGGAGCCCGGAGGGACCCCGCCGTGGGTCCACGCTCGCCGTTCTCCGTGACTCGGGGTGAGGGGTTCGGCTCGGCTCGGCTCGGCCTGAGGGACTCGGAGCGTTCCTGGGGCAGGACGGGACAATAGAAAATACGGTTTGGAAAGCACAAGATGGAGCTGGTGTGATTGTGCTGCTGATGCTGCGGCACGGATTTCCTTTAAAGCCCCCAAACACAACACTAATGCTGTTTTCCTGATGCACTGTTCGGGCCCTCCCGAGTCGCAGACGTTGCAGCTGCAACGATGACCTGTGCCACCCAGGTGGGCGGGGAAGGCAGAGGAGTGGTGAGAAGAAAGGCGTAAAAACCTGGAAAGCTTTTCCGTATCAGATGCTGCTGGTTTGCTCTGCGATAAGCTCATGGCCGTGGGAGGGATGCTTGGGGACTAGGTTCACGCTCCCTTGCAGGAGCCTCTTGGGCAAAGTTCGCCCTGGGCCCCTGCCGGGAACCGGATCATTTAGTGCCTGTGGTCACACTCAAAGTTGGAGTTTGATGCCTTGGAGACAAACCTGGCTTGCTGTATCCTTCTCCCAGGTTCTAGGTCACATAAGCATGTCGACTCAGATGTTTGAGGAGAAAGGGCATGCGGCCGTCTACCAAAAATACCGTTTTGCACCAGGCAAGGAGCTGCAGGAAGCCATCCTTGCCTACGTGCAGGAGAAGGTGAGTAGGGTATGGCCAGGATGTAGGAACGAGGAAGGCAGTAGTAATTGTGGGCGGTAGCATTTGTTCTGCTGGGAATGTTACCTTGTCTGGTGCCACGGGGTAGAAGAAGTTGGTAGGACATAAGGTACAGGCACAGAATAGCCTTTTGGCAGGTTGTGTCATGCTGACACTGTGCCCTTGTGGACACTTTGGGGAAACTCTGGACAGTGAAGTAGGGTAAAAGCACAAAAATTAGGTGGCTGTGCACTGAGAGGCATCCATTTCTGCCTGCAGAGAACAAGCCCTGCTGAGCTGGTGGTGGATGTTGGCTGTGGGACTGGACAAGGCACCCGGATCCTTGCAGAGCACTTCAAGAAGGTGGTGGGAACAGACATCAGTGAAGCACAGATACAAGAAGCCAAGGATGCCCTCTCCATGCCAAACATCTCCTACCTGTGAGCGTCAGGACAAGCAAGCTTTTGGGTCCTCATGCAGAGGTGGTGTTTTGGGTATATGACTGTTGTCAGTCAGCAGGCACAAGAGTAAAACCCCTTTGATGGGGTTCCTCGTATAAACAGGCTTTATCCTAGACTTAGAGTAGCCATGGTCTTGCATCCTGAATGGTCCATCACTGACTCAGAAGAAAGGCCTACTGATTTCATATCCTACTTCTCAATTTCTGTGTTATACACTATTTTGCTTTTGGTTGTTTCTTTTTTTTCCTTCCCTCTTCCAGGGTGTGCCCTGCAGAGGAGCTGCCATTTGAAGATGCTTCAGTGGACATCCTAACTTCATTTACCGCTGCACACTGGTTTGATATTGAGAAGTTCATGAAAGAAGCAAGCCGAGTGCTTAAGCCAGGTGGTTGTGTGTCCATCAGCACCTATACCGTAGACATGAGTGTTTGCTATGGAAACTGCTCTGAAAAACTGACCAAGATCTTCAGGGAGGTGAGGTGATGATGAAACCTAAACCCTAGGATTTCTCTTACTTGTCTAGGCAAGGAAAATGTACTTGCATGCAGGAAAAAGAAATATAGGGCACAACTAGAGGACCTTTGTTTCAGGATGGGTCATGGCTGAGATAGGGGTTAGTGACTGCCGTGCAATGCTGGGAATGAATGGATGAGGAGAAAAGGGATGTTAGGATTAGTAGGGCAGGCTCTGGTGTGTTGAGAAGGGCTGCAGAGCACATTTGAGGGGCCGGTATCATCAAAGAGACCTCTGCTTCTGTACCCCTATCAAGTTTGCAGGTGACACCAAGCTGTGTGGCACAGTCAACTTGCTAGAGGGCAGGGATGCCATCTAGACGGACCTGGACAGGCTGGAGAGGTGGGCCCAAGCCAGCCTCATGAAATTCAACAAGGCCAAATGCAAGGTCCTGCACCTGGGTAGGCACAATCCCAAGTACAAATCCAGGCTGGGTGCTGAATGGCTGAGGGGCCCTGAGGAAAAGGACCTTGGGGTCTGGGTTGACGAAAAGCTCAACATGAGCCTGCAGCGTGCACATGCAGCCCAGACAGCAACCGAGTCCTGGGCTGCATCAAGAGCAGTGTGGCCAGCAGGGCAGGGGAGGTGATTCTGCCCCTTTACTCTGCTCTCCTGAGACGCCACCTGGAGTACTGTGTGCAGTTCTGGAGCCCCAGCACAGGAAGGACATGGAAGTGTTTGAGGGAGTCCAGAGGAGGGCCACAAAGATGGTCAGAGGGCTGCAGCAGCTCTGCTATGAAGACAGACTGAGAGAGTTGGGGCTCTTCAGCCTGGAGAAGAGAAGGTTTTGAAGCTTTTGTAATGTCCTTCCAGTATCTGAAGGGGGCCTACAGGAAGGCTGGGGAGGGATTATTTACAAGGTCTTGTAATGACAGGAAGAAGGGGCAATGGGTTTAAACTGGCAGAGGGGAGATTTAAACTGGATGTCAGGAGGAAGTTCTTTACCGTGAGAGTGGTGAAACACTGGAGCAGGTTGCCAAGGGAGGTTGTGTCTACTCCATCCCTGGAGGTGTTCAAAGCTAGGTTGGATGAGGCCTTGAATGACCTGTTCTAGTGGGAGGTGTCCCTGCCTATAGCAGGAGGTTGGAACTAGATGACCTTTGAGTTCCTTTCCAACCTACACCATTCTATGATTACAGTGAAATGAATGAGAAGTAGAAACTGTTTGGAGAGAGGGTTTTTAGTGTTGGAGGGAATCCAGAGGGGGCCACAGAGATGATCAAAGGCTGGAGCATCTCTGTGGTAAGGACAGCCTATGGGAGCTGTTTTTTTTCCGTCTGAAGAAAAGATGACTGGCACCTTACAGCTGCATTCCAATACCTGGAAGGAGCCTATAGAAAAGCAGGAGAGGGACTTTTCATAAGGTCGCTAGCAACAGGACTAGGGAGAATGGTTTTAAGATTAGGGAGATTAGATTCAGAGTAGATCTTGGGAAGAAGCTCTTCAGAATAAGGGTGGCGAGGCTCTGGAATAGGTTGCCCAGACTGGTTGTGGATGCCCTCTCCCTGGAGGTGTTTAAGGCCAGAATGGGTGAGGCCTTGAGCAACCAAGTCTGGTTGGCAGGGGCTTTGGAGTAGATAATCTCTGAGGTCCTTTCCAACCTAAACCATTCTATGATTTTATTAAGTGCTTTAGCAGCTCAATAAAAGAAGACTTTCCACTATGAGTGTAGGGAGGAGGACACAGCCCTTCTCTTTATAAGAACCTTAAACTCCTGACACTAAGAAGATTTTGGTGTTTTAATGCAAGGTATACTTCAAAAAGTGTATGTTTGAATGCATCAGATCAAGGGTCAAGTAAACCTGAGTGAAGTGGAAACAGAGAGCTTCAGCTGGTTTTGTGCTGATTTTCTTAACCTGCTGTCTTTTGCAGTGCTGGGATGTGATTTTAAAATACTCCCATAGTAGGCTAAAATACGTCTTGGAAGACTACAAAACGATCTTTGAGGCCTTGCCATTTCCAGACAAGAAGAGGTGAGCAGAAACCCTTTGGTGCAGCATTGGGAGAGGATAGAGATGATGTCTCACTTTCTCTGCCGCTGGCCCAGTGAGGAGATAAGGGAGCTGGGTTTGGCAAAGCTGGTAGCTGCTGGGTTTCAGCAGATTCCTTTGCATTGTGGCCGAGCCATGTCCTGGTGGACTTGATGCTGCTCCATGCTGGGCCAGCAAGTGTGTTCTAAGGGCTGCATGGACCCTTCCTGCTCAAGGCAGAATTAGGTTAGATGTTTTCAGCTGGTGGTTTATGATTTGTTGAAGCTTCTGAGCAGGCCACTTAATGGATGACAGGACAACATGGAATAAGACCCTGCCTCAGACCTCCAGGGAGCAAGTGCCTGACTCCCCAGCAAGAAACAGACCAAGGCACTGAGACTGCAGTCAGTAAGGATATGCTGATGGTGTTGTAGAGTTCTTAGTGTCCCAGCTGCTGAGGGGAATGGACTCAGCAAATAGGCCTGTGTCAAAAAGGCTGTTTAAGTGGCACACTGCTAGGTCATTCCTGGGACCATCTATGCTTCTCCAGTGGTAAATAAATTAAAGCTCCTGACCCACAAAATGCCACAATCAGACATTGCTTCTTTCTGTTGGTCTTTGGAGGTCCTTTTATGGTGTCAGGTATTATGTTGGTCATTCCCTCAAACTTATATGCCTGTTCCATTGCCTTGGAATTTTAACTTGCTCCTTTCTTTCCTCCCTCCCTTCTAGAATCACTGATATCTTTGACAACATTCCCATGACAGTTGCTGGTGTGATTGGTTACGTGGAGTCTGCCTCTCCATATCAAGTTTTTCTGAAGAATGACCCTGAAGCTGCAAAATCCCTCCTCCAAGAGACTGAAAAGAGGTGAAAAAACTGCTTGGGAAAACAAGCAGGGTATGGAGGACCCATCTTGTATCACACATGAATTGTGAGGTCATGGAGACCCTTTGAGTGGAAGAGGCCTATCTATGGCTGTGAATGGTGCTGACTGATCAGAGCAAAACTCTTCCTCTGTTTCTTGTTTCAGGATGCTGGAAACAATGGGAGTTTCTTCTCCTGAAACCCCAGTGGAGTTCCGGGTGAGGCACGTCTGTGTGCTGGGATGCAAGGGAAAATGAAAAGAAGTACTTCTGATTTGGTGCTGGATGGAAAGAGGAAAGTGGGTTCTCTCACTTTTAACCACTCTCATTCCTTGGGAAGATCAGTGCTGATTTTGATGATTATAACCTTGATCTTCTGTGGAAAGCAGACAGAAGTTTATGCCTGCTCTTGGTTCCTGTCCACTTTGGTGCTCCATTCTGCCCAGGGGTGTGCCCTTAGCTCTGGAAGGGTCCAACTTCAGATTGGTGGTTGGACTAGACATGGTGAGAAGAATCACAGTAGCAGCTATGAAACTTGGTGCATTTCTTACACAATTAACAATAATAACAAAAAAGATGAAAAAAAGCGTTGCCCGTGATCTCTCTCTCTCCCTCTTTTTAAGAGAGTCTGTAGAACACCTGCTGCTTTGGGAGCAACTGTACTTCACATTCATGGCTTACCTAGGCCCTGAGTGGCCTTCTGTTTCATGTGGCAGGTGGGTTTGGGTAGAAAGGGCCATTTGCCCCTTTTCTGCCCAGGCTAAGCTGGGTGCTGTTTTGGAATCCTGAGCTGGAAAGAGGCTCTTTTCATCTAATTTGTGCCCCCATCCCTGGTGCTTTGCCAGCTGCTTCAGGTGAATGCACAGCTTCTGTGCCTCAGGATTGCCCAGTGCTATGCTAGCAGTGCAATTCTGGCCCTCACAGGGTGATTTGCCTTCAGTACAGCTTGGGATCCTTTCTGCACTTGCTGCTGCAGAAGGCCAGGTTTGTTGTCCTCTGCCTCACAGCTTGCTATCACTCCCTGGCACTGCCAACAGGAGATAGGAGGCTGTGCCTTCTGGGAGCAGTGAATGGAGGCAATGGGGTTCCAGGCTGAGCACAGCCAAGTGCACGGCCCCTGCTGTTTGCTATGTGGGTACTTTTATGTTCAGGCACGGCCTCTGGGGGCCTTTTCCTTTCCTGTAATTCCTGCTCTGGGCAAGAAGAGAACCCTGATACCACGGGGAGAGCTGCAGTCTCATCATGTCTTACTTCAGCGCATTATTAAGGAAGGAAAAAGTGATACCTCTGCTCCTGGCCCTTGAGAGCCCCTGGAAGGAGCTTATAGGGACTGGAAGTGCTTCAGCTATGGTCCTGGGTCTCTAGGGTATGGTCCTGTCATGTGTGCAGAGACTGAGCCTCTTTAACCCTGGGCATATCTCCATTGGAGTTACTGAGTGCTGTTTGAACTTAATCTGACTGGGATCATAGAATCTTAGACTGGCCTAGGTTGGAAGGGACCTCTGAAGGTCACTTAGTCCAATGCCCTCTGCAGTAAGCAGGGACATCCTCAACTAGACCAGGTTGCCCAGAGCCCTGTCAAGCCTCATTTTGAGTATCTCCAGGGATGGAGTCTCAACTACCACCCTGAGCAACCTGTTCCAGTGTTCCACTACCCTCATAGTAAAGAACTTGTTTCTTACATCTAATCTAAATCTGCTCTTTAGTTTGAAGTCGTTGCCCCTCATCCTGTCATTACAGGCCTTTGTAAACAGGGTGGCTGGGGACAACTGCCTAGCTTACTGTGGGACAGGAATTAGGTGATTTAAGTCACTTTGGCACCAACCAGATCATGTTTTACATCAATTGATGAAGCAGGGCTGAAACAACATAAACACCCAACTTGAGAACAAATTTACTGCTTGTTCTCTACCCAAGACAAGAGACACCTGTCTTGGTAAGAATTGTGCCTTCAGTACATGGCTGAACTTGTGCTGCATTTCTGTTACTGAAGCTGCTGCAAGATTTGCATCTCAGACTTTGTCAGTTGTTACCCAGGTTTTATCAGCCTGAGCTCACTGCCTTTATCACTGGCAATCCAAAATGTATTGTACCTCTGGCTTTGAACAATTAAACCCTTTGATTGTTTTAACTTTCTGGGCCTGTGTTGGATCCACTGCTTATTGGGGCACTGGAAGAAAAAGAAAATTACGCAAATGTCAGTTTTGTCAGATAGTCCCAGAAAAATCCCTGGACTCTGAGACAGGCAGAGAGTCTTACCTGTAATGCAACAGGGAGCAACAGCTTTGGCCTGGGTCGGTGCCTCCCAGGAGGCTGGTGGAGTCCAATAAAAACAGCTACAGGCAGGAATGCCCATTGCTAATGCGAGGCTGGTCCTTGTGTCGGTGGTCATGTTCTGAGAAGACCTCGTTCACCGGTGATGCTGCCTCAAGTCAGTGACGAAGCTGCAGCAGGTAGAGGTTGTATTTGGGCAAAGAGTGGCCAAAACCTCCTCTTGCTGGGTGAGCATGGGGCTGGTGGCTTGTCATCTCCTGAAGGAGCACTAGAGGTCTCTGCCCGTCCGGGCTGCACCCGGTGATGACGGCTTCCCTGCCCGGGGAAGCCCTTGCTCGGCTGGCAGGACTTAGCCCGGTGAGCTGCATCCCCACAGCCGCGCCTGGGCAGGGAGATGCCCCTCCCATGTAGGTGCCCCTACCGCGCCGGCACGAACGCTACGGAGAAGTGCTTTTATAACTCGCTTTTAAATGTAAAGCAGTTTAAATCCGCTCACTAATTAACCCTGTAACTAGCAGTCCTTCCCTCCCCAGCATCAGCAGGACACTCAGGGCAATCCCCAGGAGGGTGCAGCGAGTGCCTGGCTGTGATGTGACACCAAGGATTGCATCACCAGTGCACTCAGGCATGATGTCAGCGACGCAAGGCACATGCAGTGGCACAAATCAGCCTGGCATGGTGGTGGCTGCTGTAGCATGCCAAGAGGTGATGAAGAGATCTGGAGTGCATAGTGGCACTGACACCCTGGGCTGGTGGGGACAGGCCTGGTGATGGCTGCCACGCAGAGACTGCCTGATGTCCTGTGCCCCAGCACTGTCAGGCCGTGGGCAGGGCTCCCACACATCACCCAGGGATTTTAAATCTGACTTTTCCAGTTCTTTCTATCTTCTTTTCCAAGAGTAGTGACTTGCATTGGAAGCAGTTGCTTCCAGAGGAGCCCACTCCAGATGAGATTGGGAAGGAGTGATCTGGGTTCATCCTTACCTGCACCTGTGGCATGGCATGTGGCCAAGGCATTTCCATGCTCCTGCAACACAGCACCGATGAGTCACAGAGCAATTACCTCACCTGTGCTGGCACCAAACTTGCCCATGGCGCTGCCTGTTTTCACTTTCCTAGTCACACCTGGGATCTCCCACATAGCTGGAATTTCTTGCTCTGAGTGGGTTTGAGTGGATCTAGCCTGCTGAGCCATGTGAATCTGAGGAGGGAGCTCCATTGTGCCATCTACACAGCTTTATCAGCTTGACCATTGTTTGCAGCCAGAACTGGGGATGGACTTTTGACTGCAGTGGATTCCCAGCACCTGAGCAAGGCCTTTTGGGTGTCTTCAGCTCTTCATCACAGCTGCCGTATGTGAGCTGTGGTCACAGCCCTGACTTCCCTACTTGGCTTTTGCTTTTCCTTTGGTGACTCCAGATCTCTTTTGCCTGAATGAAGAGTTGAGGTTTCACTTTACTTGTCCAACGAGAAATGACATGCATGAGAGAGAAGCCACAGTGACAGGGGAAAGGAGCCAAAGGGAAGCTGGGAACCGCAAGGATGTGACACTGCTCTGCGACCCAACATGTGACCTGAGAGTGACCTCAGTGCTGTCCCCAGTGGGGGTCCATGGCATGGGGCAGCAGCTCATGGTGGGTCTGTGAGCATGTCAAGGCCTTTTCTGGGTCTGCGAACAAGGCCATCCTAGCACAGCAGGCACCGGACATCACTGTCTGGGTGCTGGAAACCTTGCTCCAACCCCGCTGATGGCTGCTGGAGATCCCATCCCAGGTGCCAAAGCACCCGAACCTTGCTTTCACCCTAGTCTGGAGAACAAAATCCCCCGCAGTCATTCCACCACCTGGAATCTTGCGTTACCATCAGCCACTCCACTGTGACCCAAAGAGGTCCAAGAACAGCCAGGACTCCCACTTCCACGCATCCTTCATGAGGACCACATCCATTTTTACACCCATCAGGCTCTTTTGCTAAGGTGATGTCTTTTCTGATTGAGTTTGGGCATCATTGATGAAGTTATGCTGCTTTGGGCTTTATATTTGTAGCTATTATTGATCATGAACGAGTTGTGCTGAATAAAAAACTATGTTTCTAACTCTGTGTGTTTCTTTAATGGGAGAGGGAGGAATGACCGTGCCGTGGTCCTGTTCACTCAGAGTGCAGACAAGGGACCCAAGTCCTGGCTGGGGCTCAGGCACAGCAGCCTGTGTGGAAGCTTGGGCCAGCAACATCCTCCATGACTTGCCATGAAGGAAAAGTTTGCTCCCACTGTGCTATTGGGCTTTCGTGCCATATTTTGCTGCCCTGGCTCTCTTCAGGCTGTGTCCATCTGACTGGGTCAAAGCTAAGACAGTCACTGCCCAAGCAATACTGCTCACTCACCTTCTATGACCTGAAATTGTGCCAGAAAAGGATCAGATTGTATATTGGGAAAAAATTCTTTACTGAAAGAGTAGTCAGGAATTGGAACAGTTTGCTCAGAGAAGTGGTGAAGTCATCATCTCTAGAAGTGTTTGAGATGTGTGGACATGGCACTCTGGGACGTGGTTTAATGGCCGTGGCGGTCTTAGGGAGATGATCCTCTCTGTCCAGCACTGATAAGGCCCCCTTTGGAGCACTGGGTACAGTTCTGAGTCTTCCATAGATGGACATACTGGAGAGTTCAACAAAGGACCATGAAAGGACTGGACCATCTGTCATATGAAGAAAGGCTGGCAGAGCTGGGACTGTTCAGGTTGGAGAAGGCTTTAGATGCTCTCGGTGGTGCCTACTGATGGGGCAGGAGGCAGTGGGCACAACCCTAAATACATGACCCATATGAACAGAAGAAAACACATTTTTGCTAGGACAGTGGTCAAACATTGTCATGGATTGTACAGGGAGGCTGTGGAGTTCTCATCCTTGGAGATATTCAAAACTAGATGACATCCTGGGCAACCTACTCTGGATGACCTTGCTAGAACAGGGTCTGCGGTGGGCAATGTCCAGTGGTCCCAGCCCATCTCTATGACTTGCCACAGCATGTACATGTTGGTCTGCCTGCCTCTAGGTGCATCTAGGAAGGCCACAACCTTGTGGGACTTTTCTTGTTTGCACAGTCTCCTTGAAGTCTGTTTCCAAATGTGAACATTAAAAGCTGGGTCCTTCTGGAGCAGTGTTCTTCCACATGAGGCACCACACAGTGCATTTATGCCTGTTACTGTGTTACTGTGTGTTTGCTTTTTAGATACAGGTATTGCTCTAATTTCCTATTAATACTTGATGAACACATGAAGCTATGAGCAGAGTGGTGATGGCTTCAGGTTGCAGGAAGTTACCTCGAGGAAAGGATGGATTTTGTTGTTCTAGCAAAGAGATGTCGGTACACAATATTTGCACTTACAGGCTAAACAGGGAGGAAACTTCAGACAGCTCCAGCAGCTTGTGGAGGTGTCAGCCCAGCTTGTCTCCAGCAGCCTTGCTGCAGAATTCTTGTCCCACATGAAAAACACTGAGTAGAAGTGCTTCTGCTTTCACTCTCTTTCCTGCTTTTCACTCTCTCTCCTGCTTTTGTAGTGACCTTGGTCCCTCAGGGTCACACACCTGTAAAACTCATCCCTGCTGCCGACGCTGAGCAGTACCCACCCCTGGATGCTGCTTTTACCCCATCCCTGCCATGGCTATTGTGCTGCACTTCCTGCAGGGAAACTGAGGCACAAACTCCGGCTCCAACATCCTCCTGGCTGCCCCGAGCCTAGGGGCTGCGTGTCTAAGGGACTCCCACAGCTTTCACATGGTGCTGAGCTGGGTCATGCCCAGGCTTCCCTGTACTTCCCATCACCTCTGTGACACTCAGGGTGGCAGCAGCACCCCCCTGTTCGCTCCTTTGGAGGCACGTGTGCCGAAGGCAGCCTGAGCATCCCCCGGCACCCCCATGGTGGTGGGTGCATTCGTGCCGTCGAGGCTGGCAGCAGGGCAGGCAGCAGGGCTGGCAGCAGGGCAGGCAGCAGCAGGCGCCTCCCTCACTGATGCTTTCACTTTCCTCTTTCCAGAACTGCCGGAGGAGCCGTGGAAACGTCAGGCTGTGGATTTTCCTGCTAACCTGAAAGTGTGATCTTGTTGAGCAGCAGAATAAAAAGCCAGGGAGATGGAGCAGCAAGGCAGTCACGGCAAGGGAAGTCAAGACCAGTCCTGCAGCCGAGGGAGTCACCTGTGTCAACACCGTCCAGTGTCTCCAGGTCAGGCATTTAGAAGATTTGGCTCTGGTTCGTCCTCTGGATCCTTGCCACATCATAACCTGCTCACCGTCAAGCTCTCATCAGCAAGATGCTGGGCCTCAACTTCATCCTGCTAATTGTCCTGCTACTTGGGGCTGGTCTCGGGGATGCTTTCCCCTCAGATACCCTAAAGAAGACCTGCAGTCTGTCCAAGTACCAGTTCCTCGTGCCCCGTGAGCTGAAGGCTGTGCAGAAGATGCAAAAGCAGTTTGTGAGTACCACTGGCAATAAGGGTCTGTGGCAAGCCAAGGCAGATGGGATGCCACACTCAAGACCCTGAGTGACAAAGCAGATGTTTTCTGCAGCTGTTTGGGGATGAGGTGGATTTTTTTCCAAGGGAGTTTGAGGACAAGGTTGCTGGGCCAAATTTCGTCCTGCCGTCAAACCCCTCAAGGCTGACTGGGGTTGTAGAACATCACCAAAAGGCAAGATGACAGCATTCCAATCTGTTTTGGTTTATGCCTGCAGGAAGATGACATCATGAGGCTGTCAGACCGCAAATGCCGCACCCTGCTCTTCCATCGGAGAAGGAGTCCAGCGACGGCAGAGCTATCGGTAAGTGCGAGGTGATACTGTAAAATAGGAGCACATCCCCCTCTCTATCTGGGACCTCCCATCAGCTAGTCCTGCCTCCAGGTGCACTCCTGGGCAGGGCTTCAAAACCCCATCCTCCAGCCTACAGCCAGCCCTAGCACTGTGGGTCCCTAACCAGGATGCTCCTGCCTGCAGGTACCTGACCGGCTGATGCTGGTAGAAGCTGAGCTGGACTTTGCCATCACCATGCTGGGGCTCCCTGCTCCCAGCAGATTTGCTGAGACACGCCAGCGCCCCTTGGACTTGCTCACCCATGCCCGGGACGACCTGCGAGACTGCGTGAGTACCCCTGCAAAATCCTCTAGCCCCATGTCTGCTCAGCAGCCCTGGTGCTGTCAGCAGCACCCTAGAGCATCACCAGTACTTATGCAGCTGCTTTCCTCGCAGATGGCTATAGAGGCTCCTTCACATCAGCCCTCCAGGAAACTCAGGCACCAGCTGCAAAAGCTGGAGACAGCCAGGAAAACAGTAAGTCAGGCTAGTGGGGCAAGGGGGTTTGGGTGTTAGCAGCTGCACCCCATTCTGGTTGCTAACCTGTCCCTTCTCCCCATCATAGGAGACGACAGGCTGTCTGGAGGCCACTGCCATCCTCCACCTCTTCCAAATCCTGAACGACCTGCAGTGCGCGGCTCGCGGGGACCAGTGCACTTAGCCCCTGCCCACAGCATGGCCAGCACTTCATGGGAGTCTCCAACCCAAAGGATGCCTCGAGGACCAGGAAAAATTACTTTTATTGCACCACTGGACTTTATTTCCTATTTAAGCCTTTTTTGGTTTGTTTGTCTGTTTGTAGCTGAGGGAGCAGTTTCTTCTTCACAGTCCTTTAAATTATTGGGCTTTATGGTGTATGGCTTAGGAGGGGGTTACGAAAAGCCTGCCCTGGAAGGTGCTGTGCAATGATAAGTTTATTTATTGAACATCTCTGGTTTGCCGTTTTTTTAAAAAAAACCATTATTTTAAATGATATCTATTTTTTTAACCTGCTATTTATTACAAAGTATATTATGCATATTTGCCTGTATATGTTATTTTTTTATGTGCTATGTAATGTGAAAAATAAACTGAACGCCATAAACTGACCAGCTGCCATCATAGGTCTTTACTACTCTTTGCTATAACATCATCCCTTTGGAAAAGTGAGTTACTGTGGAGGCGAGGGGGCACATCAAGGTGAATTTTCATCACTTGAAAATGCAGAACTTTGGAACTCATGTTCATCTACAGCTGTTTAGGGGTGCACCATGACCACCCTCCCAAGGACAGAGGGATGCTCTCAAGGCTAGAGCTGCATCTGCCTGCTCAGCAACAGGAGTCTGCTGGCCACCTATATTAGGTGGTGTAAACCAGGGAATGAAGCCTGAAGGAGCCCACGGCCTAACAGGGTGCTGTTGTGTGAGATGGTGGGGGTAAATTTAGTAAGACGTGAATCCTTGTGTTCCAGCCAAGTCCACGGAGATCAGAGGGGCTAGGGGTGGCTGGACTTACCTCTTCATAGGGATCCCAATCAGGATGGGTTGCTATAGGTCCGATGCCAGCATCCTAACAGCCCAGTTTGCTGTAGGTCTGCTTGCCTTCAGAGGGAGTGGTTGGATGCATCATCACCACTACCACAATCTCCTGTAATTATTGGTCTGATACCAGAGGCAGGAACAGCCCAGTTTGCTGTAGGTCTGGTTGCATTTCAGAAGTCAAATGCACCAATTACTTTTTCTTTTACACTTCTATGTGATTGTTGGTGATAAGGGACTTAACTGCAGAAATTGCTCTACAGCTTGAAGAAAATACAATTACCTGTAATTACCCAGGACAAAATACACTCAGGTAGCACAGCAGAGGTCACAGTTTACCAAAAGGCATCCCTTCTGGGGAGGGCAAGGAAGACAAAACCCTTCAATGTGTCCCTAGGGCATCATTGAATTCTTGTCCAATTCTTGTTGATATTTATACCTCGGTTTTCTGTTGTGTAAAGTGTGGGGGTGGAACTGCAGCCATGCTCCTAAGTGGGCTTTTCAGCTGCACAAATATTTCTTGATGGGCCTTTCACACTTGGTGTGATAGTTTGGGAGTTCCCCGCCCCCCCACACTTTGTAAAATGACCCAGACTAGACTCAGTCAGCTGGAAGTTAAGGACTGAAGCTCTATTTACAGCTTAGCACAATGTGCAAGCAGATATATACACTATATACAGGAATATTTACAGAAATATACAAGGTAAAGGTAATACAGAAACACAACACCCCTCCCAGAAATCAGAGACCCCAGGAGGGGCTCTCAACCACCCTTCCACCTTCTCCCCAACCCTCTACCTTACCCCAAGGTTTGGCTTATGTGCAAGGTGAGTTTGGAGGATCGGCATGGGGGATTAGAAGAAAAGTGGTTAGTGAGGTTACTCAGCAGAGGAGAAGGCAAGAAGCCAGACAGCCCGAAAAAGTCTGCAAGCCTGAGTGTCTTATGTTTGTTTTTTATTCTTAGTCTTATACACCTCAGCAAGCCTATGGGTGAAGTAGACATCACCACTGTTTTCTTTTCACAGCCTATACTATAATTTTCTCTATTAAAATATTCCAATTAGCCTCAAACCAGCACACTTGGTGTCATCTGCTGGGAAAATTTGTCTTCTGTGTTGAAAAATCAAAGTCTGTTGGGAAAAGTTGATTGTGGCCAGGAATAGTTAACTGCTACAGAAAAAATTCCAGAGCCCACACCTGGCCCCACTATTCCTTTTTTTCTCCCATCACAAACACGGGTAGCTGGGCCTTCACCAGCTGCAGTGTCTGGTTTAGACCTGGATTATTAGCAGCAAGTTATGCCTCAGTTTGCTGTAGATTTGTGCTGGAACACAGCATCTGTCATCAGATGCTCATATCCTGGTATAGGCCAGAGGTTTGCCCATCCCAGGACCTCTCAGAAGGTCTCTACATGATTTAACTACCAAACTGGAGGTCAGGATGAATGAGAAGCTGGGAAATGTGGGCACCCAGCAAGTACAGGAGGAAAGGGACCTGTGAGCAGATCCAAACTTCACTCAATCTATATTTCCTCAGGTCAGGGAGATGGTTCTTTGGAGACAGGTCACCTGCTGAGGGCAGCCACCAACAGTGGCCACACATACATGTAGTGGCCACACCTGGGGTGAGTGACCACCCTAACCTGGGAATCACCCAAGGCCTGGGGACCCAAAAGGTCCCCAGAAAAAGATTTTGGTGTCAGAAAGGAAAGGAGCCATTGGGTGCTTGAGGCTGGGGTAATTTTCCAGTTGCTGCCTTTAGGTTGCAGGGTTAGCAGCTGAGCTGCCTGTGGCTAAGCCACAGCATGACCATGGTTTTCTGCAAAGAGACAAAGACAGGAGCCATGAACACTTGTCACAAGGTGTGTCTCAGGTACCACTCACTTGTCCTGCTCAGGCTTTGCAAGAATGCTGTCCAAATGAAACGTCATTGCTGACAAGGAGGGAAAGAAAGCTTTATTTTTCTCTTTTGTTCCCAAATTATGCTTTATACTAAGGTAGGCAGGCACTAAAGTGGGCAAATGCTGTTGTCCTTATCTTTTGCAGCTGGCCTCAGCTTCTTTCTCATGGAGTGATGGACCTGGCTGCTCAAGACACCTCCAAGCATACAACTTTGAGAAGTTGCCTGCACACTTGAGCTGTTGCTACCCCAAGGTGGGAGGAAAGCATATCCCAAGGGAAGAGTGTGTGCAGCTTGTCTTGCTGTGCACACACAAAAGCATGCCACCGCAAAACTGGAAACCTCAGGCAAGAGGCATTTCCATGCCATGTGAAGTGGTATCACCAAGACAGAGAGAATCCAGAGGCAGGATGTCAAGCCCTTTGGAGAGCTTTAACAGGTTTGATAATCTGTCAGTGCCCCAGACATTACCTATCTTGTGCCAGCAGAGGTGGTGGAGCCTCCAAGGCTGGAGACATTCAAAACCCGCCTGGACGTGTTTCTGCGTGATCTCTAGGTGAACCTGCCTTGGCTGGGGAGTTGAACTCGATGATCTCCAGAGGTTCCTTCCAACTCTTACTATTCTATGATTCTTTAATGTCAGGTGTGACACCCAAGGCAATGAAATGCCATAGGGTCAACAAGGTGGACAGGCAGGCAAAGCCCCAGCTGTGTGTCTGGTACTGCATGTTGGCTTCCAGTTCTGCTTAAAATGAGGCACAGCTCATCTCTCAAAAAACCAGGCTGCAGCAATACTTGTCTGGCCACACACTCCCAAGAAGGGCAAAGGCCATCAGTGCCTGCTTTGGAGAGGTTTGTCCCAGTTTCCTCTCCTCCTGGCCCTGTTCACAGCTTCAGCATTCAGTTCTGAAGTCTTGTGAGAATTTCCTCTCTCCGGGGTCTACGTGCAGCCCATGTCTGTGGTGCAGGCTGTAATATCCAAACAACACATGGATCTGGATAGGAAAGCCTATCAAGGGCAGAAGGTGTTTATCCATTCCCTAAAATAGATGTATTTAAATTTTCCTGCTCTCATTATCTACTAAGTCGTTGTGAAATGCAGCTGCTGCCAAAAATCATGTGATGCTGCTGCACCTGGGAGGAAGGCACAGAGCTGTCTGCTCATCTCTCTCCAGGGAAGGAATTTAGCTTTGCTCCCGGAGTGGCAGCAGGGCTGCAGCACAGCTCTCCTGAGAAGGTGAGGGAACAACAGCACCTCTTTACCTCTCCAGCAGGTTCATGCGGCATTATTTCCATCATTGTGCTCCTCACTTTGCATGTCCTGTGAGGACAAGAAATAAAAAATGCCGATACCTTCCTCATCTCCCTGCATGACTGTCTTCGGCAGGATAACCTTCCAGTATCTCCCATGCAAAGCAAATTTGTTGCAAATTAAGACTGGGGTGACGATTTTTGTTCATTTGCCAGACGGGCCAGGCCTCAGTAACAGGGCAGTCAGGCCCCTCAGACTGCAGGAATGGGGGTTGGTAGGGGTGGAGCTGCAAATGTTGCAGCTGGCCAGCATTAGCCCAACGCCCCTGAGAGCTTTTTCTAGCTCAGTATTGAGCCACTCTGCTTCTCTTGGAGGGCAAGAAGTGCTTTAGTTTTCCCTGCGGGCTCTGGGAGGGAGGTGCTGGGCAGCCAGAGATTTTCTGAGCATCACCGAGCTCTTAGATGGTTAATGCAGAGAGATAAGAAAGGCTATTCCTCAGCCTCCCCAGGGAAAAGGAGAAGGATGTGCTGTTCCTTGTATTACACATCTTGGTTTTGCTATGTCTCCCTACAGCCCTGCTGTTTGGGAGGCACTTACCGTAGGTCCCATGCAAATGCTAATCTTCCGGCCCCAAAGGCAAAACTTACAGGAAAGAAACCCAAAGTGGTAAGTAGATAGATGCATGTTTAACCTGGTGTAAAGGGATGGGGCAAACTAATTAATGCGAGACGATATATAAAAATATTAACAGATTAATAATATTAAATA
>VWYK01115781.1:0-16719 GCA_013399775.1 Semnornis frantzii | reverse complement strand
AAAATAGAAAAAAATGCCTCAACATTTTGGTCAAACTCTTTTCAGCTGACAGGTTCTGTCCTAACTTATGGCTACTCACCCAATGCCAAGACCCACTTTCCATCATGATAAATTCATGTATCCATCTACTTACAATATTTTTTCAAATGGATAAAAATGTGTTCATCACTAATACACAAACTGCTGTGCAAATGAACACTAACACACTCATTGCTCAATAACTGCAGCTTTTCCTGATGTCATTCACAGGCACAAGTGTTCTATCATAACTGCAAACGATAGATAGCTAAACAGCCTCTCTCCTCACCTGATGGCTGAAAACTGCTCCTTCTGCACGCCTAAGCCTTTGTCCCTGAAAGAAGCAGCGCCAGCCTGTGCTCCACTGCATGCTCAATACTTCTCATATATTGAACTAGACAGTGTGCATCCACTCCTCTATTGTTCAGAAAAGGAGTGTGTTCATTAACACTGATGGATGTTTGCTTAATACCAATTATTTATTATTCAGTGATGAAGCCTGAGGTCTTCAATTTACTGAGTATCCTCTAAGCTATGTAGCTTGTAATGGAATTACCCATTCCCCAAGGTGCTCTTTCATCACACCTCTCAGAGCTGCATTCCCATTATTAGTGTGAAAATCACACAGCTGCATGTTCCTCAGTCACAGGAACAATATGGATAAAACTGGAGTGCCAACCTTGTCCAGAGACATCTAAGATCTATAACCATTGCTAAACTTCGTATTTTAATAGCTTCCCAGTTATTCAGAGGACAACTATCACAAACTGTAAGGGAAAGGATGAGCAACTACCACTTGTGGCAGAGACAAGGATAAAAATCCAGTTCTTGAGAGCAGCCTTCCATTAGTTAGTTACTACTCACATTAAAGGAAGGATTCTTCCTTCTCATTCCCAAACTCCCTGCTTATTCAATGCCCTCATGCATGCTACACAATACACAAACCAGGACCCTTATGTTGGGTCTTGCTATCTGGATACACTAGCTGAGAGCTAAGACAGATTTTACCACACCCTTATAACTTTATCACAATTTAATCTAGACAGTACATGGTCAGCAACAAAAGTGGAATGCCTCAAGGATTCTTTCAGAAAACATGAGAGAAGGGGAGAGGAATCAAATGTGATAATCTAATAAAGGTTGTATGATGTGCAAAAGCAGACAAATGGGGATTGTATGGTGTTTCCTAATTCTCTCAACACTGTAACTGTACAGTGTATGTACAGTTTTAATATAGGAAGCTACTTGAAAAACTTTGCCACATTTTATATGAAACTGAAAAGGAAATATTTAATTACACAGAAAAAAAATGAATTTGATTGCTGAGAGGTGGCTGATGACAAGATCACTCTAAATAATTTTCTATTGGAGATGGGGAGAGACTTCTGATGAAAAAGGAAACATCTTCAACTCATTTTCAAGAAAGGCAAGGGGGATCCAGAAAACGACAGAAATGATGGGTTGGTAAGCCTTACCTCTGATTTCAGAGTCTATGTAGCAAAGCTTTCTGCAAATCATGTCCAGACACGAGAATGATAAAGTGACTGCAAACAGTCACCTTGGATTTAACAAAAATCTGTTACGTCTTCTAGTCAGAAATGACTATCTGCGTAACCAAGGAGAGAGCAGGGGATTTACTTTGCTTTCATGGAAGTCAGGCTTTTGAGACAGTCTCTCACAATATCCTGGTAGTCAAACTGAAGAGAGATGGTTTGGATAGGAGGATTACAGGGTTGATGGAAAACTAGCTAGATGACCAGACTCTAAAGTTGTGATCATTAGTATTAAGACCACGGGACAGCTGGTCACTGCTGATGTTTCTTAGGATTGATACTAAGGTCAACATTGTTAATATTCTTGTTCATGTTCTTGACACTTTAATACTCTGATACAGCAATTAAGTCATTTATTTGTGGACATCAGCAAATTGGAGCAGGTCCAGAGGAGGGCTACAAAGATGCTCAGAAGGCTGCAGCAGCTCTCCTATGAGGACAGGCTGAGAGAGTTGGGGCTCTGCAGCCTGGAGAAGAGAAGGCTTCCAGGAGACCTTAGAGTAGCCTTCCAGGATCTGAAGGGGGCCTACAGGAAGGCTGGGGAGAGACTATTGACAAGGTCTTGCAATGACAGGACAAGGGGCAATGGGTTTAAACTGGCAGAGGGGAGATTGAAACTGGATGTTAGGAAGAAGTTGTTTGCAGTGAGGATGGTGAGACACTGGCACAGGTTGCCCAGGGAGGTTGTGGCTGCTCCCTCCCTGGAGGTGTTCAAAGCCAGGTTGGACAAGGCCTTGAGTGACCTGTGCTAGTGGGAGGTGTCCCTGCCTATGGCAGGGGGTTGGAACTGGATGATCCTTGAGGTCTCTTCCAACCTTACCATTCTATGATTCTATGAAATTGGAGGAAGTGGTCAGTGGTAGGATGTCCAATTCAGCGGAACCTCAAGAGGTGGGAAAAGCAGGTAATATCTGAGGAACTTCAGTCAAAGCAACATCTTACATCTGAAAACAGAATAAACTTGTCCACCAGCACAGGCAGAGGGCTGAGTCGAAAGATTTGCAGAAAAGGACCTTTCTAATCTTTCTGACAAGTTGTACATGAGTGAGCAGTGGATATTTTGCAGTAATGAGGACTGTCTGCAGATGGTGCATGTTTGCTCACTCCCGAGCAGAGACGGCTATGGAAGGATCGCAGTGCTGTCTTCAGCTACCTAATGAAGATCACAGAAAAGTCAAAGCTGGACTCTTCTTGAATGCACACAGCAAAACGGTGTGGGGCAGTGGACATAAGTTACAACAAAGAAAAATCCAATGTTATGTTAGAAAAACTTCTTCTAGGCCTATCTTGGACTGTAAGGGTAGAATTTCCATCCTTGCGAATAATCAAAATGCTGCTGGATATGAGCCTGAGCAACTGAGCTTGTTGATCCTGCTTTGAGGTGGGGGTTGAATCAGGTTATCTCAAGACCTTCCACTATGATTGAGGGAGACATTTTGAGTACCCTAAGTAAGATGAAACTGCCACCAGTGCAGATTAGTCTGCTGAGAAAGTGTCCAAATAAACAGTTCTTTCCCTCTTGTTAATGTGTTCCTAGATGCACATTCCTATTTTGGGTGAAAAAGGATTCTACAAATACAAAACAAATTAAAAATACATGCAAGTAGTATGAAAGATAGCTTAAAAGGGATGCAGGTTTTCAGCACTGTCAAAAGTAGTTTTCAGACTAAATTCTCCAAAGAGAAAGACTAATTGCAAATTGCTGTCATTTTAAGGACTACTTCCCTAAGCCACATCACCTACAGTGCCCAACGGTTTTGTTATCAAAAAAGCCCCAGAGCTAAACTTGTAACAGCTTAACTTAAAAGCCTGTCATGTAGATTTGTCACTTCCCCTCTTAGCAAGATCACTGTTAAGCAGTTAGCAAAGATTAATTAAGGATATCAAACATGATTGTTTTCTAAAGGGTCACCTGGAATGTCCTAATGCTATTTCACACCATTTAATTTTCACCCAAATGTATTGAGATTACTAATTATGTGATAGTTTTCCTAAGTGCTTTATCTGAAATCAGACATACAGCATTTAAAAAACAAAAGCTGTACTTGCTCCATTTCCAAAACCAAGCAGTGAATGAAACTGCTGATAAGGCAGCAACATAGATTAAAGTGTTCTCAGTCTGTGATTTTATATCTTCTGTTCTAAGTCCTGGCAAATGCACGCAAGAGCATGGACCCAAGTCACCTTGAAGTTGCCTGACATCATGAAACTATTATAGATGATGCTACTCAAGGTTAAAAACCCTGTATATTGAATATAAAAGGCCCTCCCCAAAAAACATAAAGGCAAGTGAGGAAATTTTGGTATTTGTTGCAAATAGTAATTATGTTTAGTGCAAACTGGATCAGGACTTGTATTAGGAGATTAGTATAAATGCTAAACTGATTCTGCAACAGTAAATTATTTATTCCAGAGAAGGGTCAACCACCCCAACAACTTGAAACTTCAGAAAGCAAAGGCAGGTAAAAGGAAAAAAATAACCTATTTGGGAACTGTAGGAGAGAATTGTTTAGTACAAAAGGGAAGGGTATACAGTGTTCAATAAATAGGGTTTTTGGTTGTTTTATACTGATGGTGCATTCTTCTTAGACTTGGCAAAAAAAAACTTTTTAAGATTCATAGGTTTTGCTTAAATCTACAGCTGCTAAGCATCACTGAGCTGCTAGGACAGGAATTATTTTTCTTGTAAACTCATCTGTATTTTAAATTAATGGGCAAGTACTCTCATTCAAGGTGAGCTCATTAAACCTCCTGACTCAAAAAGTAAGCCCATTATAGGAGCATAAATAAATAAGGCTAGAAGGTGTTGCTATGCAATGAAGCAGTACCAAAAGCTTCTGTAATATTTAGGAACTCTACATCAACAGGTTCTCCTGACCCATGATCAGAGAGTGAGCATAGGTGATGCCCCTCACCTTCCCCACTGATGATCCTTTCCCAGACATCCAGACAGCAACAAAGCAGAGCTGTTATGTTTCAAGTCAGTGCTTCTTGGAAGGGGGCATGTTTTGGTTGAGAATATATGATCCACAAGGTTTATATGAGCTACTTAGTTTTGACTGTGCTGCACACTGGATGGCAGACAGCATCTTTCACATACATTTAAAGCCACTAAAGAGATCAGACTGGTTGGGATAACACAGCAACAAGAGCAAAATTAAGAGACTCATGAAAGATCCAAGAATTCAAATGTCCTCATGTTGCTGAAGTATTGAATTATTGCAATAATGCTTCTTTTGGTGGGTACCAGCAACAGGTAAGACTGAAAAATTACTATCACAGCAAACAGGACTAGGTGAGAGGACAACTGAATGAAGGAAGAAAAGAGTGTGGACCACGAATATAAAAACCTTCTTCATCTGCTATGCTGATTTCCCTGTCACAGCATTTTCATTAATGTTTTGTGTTACTGAAATTTTGCTACAAAAAACAAAGCACAACTGACTTGGAGGTTGACTTTACATGCTACAGACGATGGAAAAGCTGCCTGGAGTGCCAGCCAAGAACCAGAGAGGGCTATTTGAGCCCAGCAGCCAGTGTCAGAAATGAGACCAATTAACCAGATCCAGTTATTTTTCTTGGCAAAAAGTAACATTTTCTTTATTTCTAGTAATAAAACCCAAAGTATTTCCTTTCTGTAATGTATTAGGATTTGAACTTCCAAGTGGTGGTACTTACACAGCTGCAGGGAGACACACATAAAAAAAAGAAATGAGTGCCCTTTCAAAAGCAAGAAGTTTCATTTTCTTTTGCAAAGTATTTGTCCACAAGGATACTAGAGAAACTTCAATTATCTTGTGAAGATTTAGTGTGGAAAGTCTGAAAATTAGGCATAGGTATTTAACTGTAAGGATTTCAGATCAGATTTAAGTGAAAGTTTCAATACATTCTTAATTACTAATGTCCTATCAATGATCCTGTAATACCATCAGCCTTTCTAAGGTTCTTTTCACAAGATCACATCAAGGAGGTTTACAAACATATTAGCATACAAGTACAACAAGAAGGGCAAAACCGTGTCATAGAACTATTAAAAACACAGCAAATAGGGACAGTTAAGCTTACCAGAGCCTAAAGATTGCAAATAAATGTGCATAAATTCAGAGTAAACATTACATACAATAGAATATAAAAAACCCTGCTACATCAGCATTGTGAAAACAACAGGAAAGCTGACAGCTGCTTTTCTCTAGACTCACAGTCTTGTCTCCTGTACAATATGCACACATTTATCCAAATAAATGGGTTATGAAAAACTCAATACATCTGATTGTTAAAGACAAATTGATTAAAGATTAAACCTTAAAGATTTTTAAATAGCTAAGTTTAAATTCTACCAAGCATTATCTCCATAAATAAATATTTTACTCACTTGTTTCCTTTGTTCAGTTATATCTGTAGACGACTCCTCTTTTTACTCCTATTTGCAGACATTACAGCTACAGAAATATTTAATTAATCCTATCTGTACTTCACAGATTGAAGAACAATGATCAAAATTGTGGTCTGGTCAAACTGCATATTTTTAATCTCAATATTATGTTTAGTCATTACCACAGCATATTCATTTTCACTTTTGAATCCATCTTTAGTAATTGTACTGAATTGCATACTGCCACTCAGTCTGAAATAGTTCTATGCCAGAAGTATTTACTACTAAGTTTTGTGGCAGTCACCCTACATTTAATACAGGAATCCAGAAATTTGTGCTTTGTAATGACAAAGTGACATTTTTCAGTTTTATGCAAATTAATTTCAACTCTGTTACCTTATTTACTTCCATAATTTCTCTTCTCTCTTCACTAGCAAAGCGAAGCTGACTTGCAGCACCACGATCGTCGTGCTTGGAGCCATCCTCTTCAACATATGGAATAAGTTGCTGTGAAGACAAGACACATTATTTAGGAAAAAAGAAAAAAAAAAAAAGAAAAAGGAAACTAAAACCAAGAGACAGATAAGGTATTACCATTTTCCCCAAATATTCAAGCTTCTCAAAAGGAAGTGAAGACAAGCTTACTTCATCACCTTAAACTCAAAGGCCTTGGAATGATGTGCGAGTTCTCCAGAAAAATGATGTGCTTCAAAAAGACACAATCCCACATATTACCTGGCTTAGAGCTAAGCAATTCCACAACTGCAGGCAGAACCCAGTCTTTTCATTGCAAGATTTTTATGACAGATGTGACGGTTTGGGAGTTCCCTGCCCCCCACACTTTGTAAAATGACCCAGACTAGACTNAGCCTCAAACCAGCACAGACAGATAATTCTTGTATTCTAGGATCTAGATGATCTTTGAGGTCTCTTCCAACCTAAACGAGTCTGTGATTCTTGAACTCTGCAGATTGTGATTTTCAGTTACTATTCCTTACTAGGAAATATCACAAACTCGAGGTTATTATTATTATAAAGTATTTTAGTGATATACTAAACATAACAATAACTAGTTTTACATCCTAATAATGGCTTGCTATTTTAGTGGGCCTCTGTTTGGCTGCTCTTAAAAGCAGGCAGAGAGTTACCTAATAGGAGTTTTTCCACAATTTCTTGCTGCGATCTCCTCTGGGACCTTGTGAACTATTGTTTTTGTAAGCTTCTACAAAGCCAAACATTTTTCATAAAGAACTTCTAAATGAATATTAATGTACATTCCCTTTCCTAAAATAGTGTTAGTAAATACACTAAATACAAACCAAAGACATTCTCCTGTGTCAGAATACTCCCAGGCTACTAACATTTTATTAGAAAATAATTATAAGCTGTAATATTTTATACATAACATATATCCACAAAGTCTGTTGTTGGTTTTCCTGTCTTGAACTGAGAAATGCTAAGTTGATAGAAAAATTACATCCTCATTCACATACACATTACAGACAAATGGAAGAGTAGTAATTGATGCAAATGAGACATCAGTTTAAGTCTCGGAGAAAGATGCTCATCGCATGCATATTAAATTGTTACTTAAGTTAGGGTGTCATATTATGATGCATTCAGCAGCATCCTTAAGCATTCTGATAGAAAACTTACTTTGATTTAATCCACTGAAAATTTAACTTCCTTCCATTGAAAAATTTTTGTAGGCTATTCTTATTGAGCTTATCAAAGCGGCCAAAAACTACCACACTAAACCCTGCCATGAAAACCTAGCAAAGTTTAACAGCTCAATACATTTGTATACCATAAGGAAGTGGTGTGGTTGCTAAACAGATAGGGGAAAATTTCTTCTCTTTGATGGAAAGTATCACTTAAAGTAGAACATTTTCTCTGAAAACCTCTCATTTTTCAGTAAAGCTAGTAGAAAAAAAAACCACAAAGAAAATAAAAAACCACACCTAACATATAAATGAAGCAGATAATCAATTAGAGAACTGTATAGGCAGACTTTCTTCACAATTACCTCATGCCCTGCTATGTTGGTTAACAGAAAGTTGCAAGAATATCTGTTATACTGTTAACACATACTAACAAAATATAACTCCCCCCTAAATCAGTAATAACAGAATAAGGAATACTAGTAGGCACAGACTTCTTTTAACTGTGTTAAAAAACCCAGATTTTGTTGATATTCTTTAAATATGTGGTATGAACATCAGTCAGTAAAGAATATGATTGAGACTATTATTGAAAATTTGAAATAAGAACTGAAGAAAACTGATCCAAGAGATGTGGTGTGCCATTCACCCTTCCTAATAAAACACAAGACAGGCTTCCATTTACTTCAGAGATGACTACATAGATAAAAGAAAAAAAAAATCTGGCTATCAATTAAAAAAACTCTGCCTTGCATAAGGTGTCAGTGACACCTTGCATTAAAAAAGCTCAAAGAGACTACTCATTTTCTCTATGGTGATACTTTTTCATCCTGGTTGACAGGGAAAAAACTGTGAAAATTAGAAAAAACACAGAACCCAAATAGACCAGTCCCACCTACATGAAAACAAGACACATCAAAAGCTTTTAATGGGGCACAAGTACTCAGTTATTGCACACAACAAACCAAGAAAAAAGTTGTGGGATGTTGGGTTTTTTTAATGGAAAAGTTATCTTACTCTCTTGCTTGCTGCGAAGTTTCCAAGTATCTGCCCCTGAAACACACGACAATGATTGCTGACAGAAGTACATCAGCAGTCTAGAATGAACTCAAAAGTAAAAAAACATAATGATTAAAACTCAGTGGACAATCACAAGTCCATTAATAGAGTTGCCTTGGAATCCAGAGGTCAGTAATTAGAGAACTTCACAGTTCTGGCTAATATAGAGCAGCAGTAACTTAAAACATGAAGCAGGCTTTAAGAATATTACTAGGAATCAGAAACAACTGAACTTACAAGAAGGAAAAAATGAAGTTTTGATTTTACTAGGAATAGCATTTTTATTAGGAAAACCTTTGGTCAATCTTCCTGCCTGGAACTCTTATGCTGTTCACTTTTCCATCACTGCTGCACATTCAATTTAGTTCATACTTGCTCAACAGGTTAAAAGTAGCTGAGTGAGGAAACTACAGAGGCACAGACTGATGGTCAGAGCAAGAGACTAACTCATTACTCAGGCAGCCAGGCTGGCAGGTCAGAGCTTAGAGCAGCCTTTTTCCCCCACTCTAGTAACTTCTTTAAAAAACAAAACAAAAAAAAACAACTTACCCTGACCCTTTTTCCCATAGGGAAACATTCCTTGGTGAGTGCACCAAGAATTCTTGAGGTAAAAGTCTTAAATTTTAAATTATGTTTGATTTCAAAACTGGATCACTTCCAACTGGTAAGAACTGTTGATTTTACTGTGAAAGTTTTGCAATCTTTCAACCAGGTCCAAATGTGCACTGAACAATTCCAGTCTCATTGAAAACCTGTTATGAGTCTTCTACTACAACTCAGGAGAATGGATGATACCCTAAGCAGAGAGTGGTTATCCTGATTTGTAATTTCTGTGTGAATAAAGATACTTACTTCTATGGGAACAGGATCAAGCCCAGCACAGTTTTCATTGCATTTGTCATAGACTAATCTCAGTTTTCTGAAGAGTATTGATAGCTGACGGAGATGTTCTTGCAGTTTTCCCAATCTGTCTTGATATGTTCCAGTATGGTATGTAACACCATTTGGTAACTTAAGAGAAGCAAAAACATTAAAAATATCATGTTAAAGTTTCTGTCGCATGAAATAAATACACTAAAATTAATCAGAGGGGCCTTTGTACATTTTAAAATATGATAATCACAGTATCCCAACAGAAATCACTGAAATTTCTATTTTCTTTATCAGCAAGTTTCTGGATTTTATCTGCTCTGCTCATTTGATGTGCCAAATCACTGCTGTTGAACAGCTTCACGTATCTTACACTTTGATCGTTGTCAATCCCTCCGTAACTCTTTTCAGAGTTCAAAATGCTTAAGCATGACACTGTTGTTCTTAGAGTATTATTCAGTATCATATTGTCTCAATCATAGCTCACAATTCAGAGACAAAAAGTGAATTCCCAGTTAGCAGGTACATATACCTATATGTAAGCCAACCACAGAACGAAATTGACAGAATCGTGACCATACAGAGGGAATGGGGGGCGATAATTTATCTCCTGCTCTCAACAGAAAAGCACAACAGAACTTTGCGTGTTTTCTCAGTAAGTAGTCACAAATAAGCATTATGTCCATTTCAATAACAAAGAGAAATGCCAAAAAATTCTAGGTGGAAAATATTACAGAAAAAGACCAATGAAAACTTCTCTAAAACTACCCCTCAAATGTTAACAAAACCAGAAGCATAAATGGCATATAAAAGCACTTCAATTTTCAGAGAGAAAAACATAAATGCTAAGTCTTATTAAAGTATATTCATTGTGGAGGAGATGACAATAATTTTTTAATGTTCTCTATCTTCACTTAATGTGCAGAATAAGCAAACCTATTAAAAGGAGCATTCACTTCTTTAACCAGTCTCATACACTGCTGGTGGTAAAAAATATGGTAGATTAAGGACCATAAAAAAGTTACTTCTCACCTGCATGTTCCTCAGTAACTGGAAGATTTCCATGGTTCGAAATACAATGTCCTGCACAGTTTCTTGGCCAATTCGACAGAGGGAGGCTGTATTTACCTCCCGAGCTGCTTGAGCCTGTGTCCCTGAGAAAGCACCAGGCGGCATGCCTGCCCCTGAGAGAGGGGGAGTTGACATCTCTTGCTGTTAACCTGTCCCGCTCGGTCCAGCTGCACAAAAACGTTAAGATAGAAGGACTAAGTACTTGTTTAAGATCAGCATAATAAACTTATATAGAAGCTATACTGTTCCTTATACTAGCACGTGGTCCTATCCATGATAAAACTGTTCAACTGATCAAAGATGTCACAAGGTAGTTTTGGATACCTCTCCTTTAACCACTACAACTTTGCTGGGCAGTGGAACTGGGAAGGCTTGCTTCATAGCTCCTAGGAGCCACCTGCCCGTATCTGTCTCAAGGATACACCGAAGAGTCTTTTGCTTAGCTCCAGTACGTAAAACCGCAGCTCTTTCATTGGGTTCCCGGCCCGGCACCTGCCCGACTGTCCATCCCTCCGCTGCACGGAAGGGCCTGAGGAACCGCATACCCATCCCGCAGCAAGGCTGGTCTGGACACGGGCAGTGACCCGGTACCGAGCAGACACTCCTCGCGCTCTCGGGCCACCCTCGGGGCTGCAGGCCGCCCCCAGACAAGCAGGCCCAACGATGCCTCTATAGCTAGGCCGCCCGTCCGAGGAATGGCGCGAGGTTACCGGGACAGAACACATCGTACGCTCCGCTTCCCCCGCCCCTAGACCGCAGCTCGGTAGCCCTCGGCAGGCGGGGGACGAGGACGGGCTGCTTCGGGCCCCGTAGCCCATCCCTGGGGGCAGCCAGCGGGTAAAAGGAACGCCGCGATTTCGCGCTGCCGGCATGTGAAGCGGCGAGCTCCTCCGCGGGGAGGGTCAAGGGCCCTCCAGGTATCCCCCCACGGGCCGAGCGACGGCCGGTACTCACGAGGCCCGGGCGCCGCGTTGCCGTGGGAACGCGCAGGAGGAAGCATTCGGGGACAGCCGGAGGCGCGGGCGACCCGAGGTGGAAGTGACGTCACGGCAGCCGCCGGGGCGGGGTACAGGGGTTGTTGGAGGGAGGAAGGCGCCGCCTGAGTGCGGCGAGGGGAAGGCTGAGCCGAGCCGAGCTGGCCTTTGGTGGAGCTGTCTGCCGTGCCGGCCTCACCTCGGCAGACAGCCCATGCAGGCTTGGCGATGTCGCTCGGTCCGCCGCGCACGAAAGGCCTTGTTCAGGAGCTTGCTCATGTGCCTGTCTTGGGGAATCATCTGATTGTCTCGGTTGGAAAAAACCTAAGATCATTAAGTAGCTGTGACTTACGGTTTCTCAGGAAGAATAATCTTAAAGTAGTTACACTATATTAAAACCGATGTTGTGAATTATTTTCGTGTGAAATGCTTTGCATTCGTAATGCTATAAAAGTCTGGTGCACGATACGGAGCCTTTTTTAAGAGAAAGTGGAAGGCAGTCAACATTGAGGGACAGAACAAACTTTTTTCATCTCAGAAATTGATTATTTAGGGGGAGTTCCACTCCACTCTCTAAACCAAGGCTTTTTGCAGCCTGGCTAAATTCTTTCTGGCATGCTGCTTTAACCAAGGTGCAGTGTAAGTAATCATGGAATCACAGAAAGCATCTGATTGGAAGAGACCTCAAAGATCCTGCAGTCCAGCCCTTGACACAGCACTGAAGGGTCAACGCTAAACTATGTCCCTGAGCGCCAGTTCCACACGCTGCTGAGACACCTCTGGGGATGACTCCACCACTGCCCTGGCTAAAGCATCCCAATATTTGATAACCCTCTCTGTAAAGAAGTATTTCCTAGCATCCAACCTGAACCTTCCCTGTGCAGCTTGAAACTATTTCCCCTAGTCCAAGGAGAAGGGGCTGTCCCCTTCCTCATTCCAACATTCCTTCAGGAAGTCATAGAGAGCGATGTGGTCTCCCCTCAGCCTCCTCCATGTTGAAGAACCCTAACTCCCTCAGATGCTCCTTGTAGGCCACGTGCTCCAGCCCCTTCACCAGTCTTGCTGACTTCTGTGAACATGCTCCAGTACCTTGATGACCTTCCTGTAGTGAGTGGCCCAGAACTGAACACAATACTCCAGATATGGCCTCACCATTGCTGAGCACAGGGGGTGAATAACCTCCCTGTTCCTGCTGGACACAAGGTTTCTAGTACAGCCCAGGATGCCACTGGCTTTCTTGGCCACCTGAACACACTTCTGACTCATATTTAATCCACTGTCAACCAGAACCCTCATGTCCTCCTCAGAGCCACAGCTTTCCAACCACACATCCCCAAGTCTGTAACAAAGTTTAACAAAGACCTTGGCATGAAAGATACCAAAGTGGTTCCTTAAACAAATGGGGAAAAAAAAAGTTTTAAATGCGAGAAGGGGCTATTTTCAGACACCAAAAAATCATCCCAGTGTGTCTGGCTAGACAACACGACTGTTCAAGAATTGAGCACAAAGGCTGATGTTTTCCTTTTCTGATTGCATGCCCAAGAGTTCTGTTGGCACTGCTTAACTGTCTGCCCCAAATCTGATGGCATGAGCATAATGAGCAATTCAGACCACCTACTCTTCAGGGTTGGCAGACAGACTCCATACACTGTCATATCCTGAAGTATATGACTGCCTTGTAGAGTAGGCAGTTGAAATACAGAGCCAAGTCTGCATGTGAAGGGGGGTGAAGAATGCTGCTAGAAGGGTCTAATGTTCTTCCTTGCCAGTATATGGAACCACCTAAATCTCATTTTTCACTCCTAGATGAAGGAATACCCTTATTTCAGATAAGTAATATTTTCTTGCTTGAACGTGAAAAAGATTTTTTAAAATATATGTATATATATAGTTTGTTTGTTTGTTTATTTTTTAAAAGCAATCCATTAAGCAACTGATCTCTGACTTCAATTTGGGCCAAGTACTTTCATCTGGAAGATGTCCAATTGGAGTTTATCTTTCACATCCATTTCAATTTCTGTGACATCAGTTCAACCACTGTCTTAGGGTGCTGCAGCCTTTGTTGTTGGACTGTGGAGGAGCTACCAAAAAGATAGCAAAGAACATATGTCTGCATGTAATATTCTGGTCCCATCAATCATAACTCAGATTTAAAGTTAGGACTCTTAAAGGAGTCTTTAGTGATTATCATATTCCTAATAATAATGGTTTATGGTATTTTAAGAGAGTCTTTCTCATACTCTGAACCAGCCCAAAGATGCTGTGGCTGTGCTCTCTCAGGACAGCAAAACCCCTCAGAACTGAGGCAAGAGGATAAATGTTGCTTTTTAAGAACACCTTTCTGTAAACCAGTCAATATGCTTGCAAGGCAATATGAATAATTCTACTTAAAAACAAGCAGAACTGATAGGGTTCTTTGATCATCCTCTCTTTTCCTTGAATAAGGAAGAGTGTGCTCCCTACTATGTGTCCTCATGCTATTCCCTTGCAGCAGTGCTTTGATGCTGCTCTGAGAGATGGGTTTAGGAGAAATGTGTTAACAAGGCAAGGACTTCTGTTCTCAGTCCTGTCCTATTCAGAGTTTATGTGTGGATTCAAGGAGAAATAATGGGTCTTGATGGAACAACAAGGTAACAAAACACAGTCAAGGCACAACTTTACTGCTACCAAGGCATGACAGAGCACAGCACGGGACACTTTTTTTGTTTTGGTTTTTTTTTTTATATGGCCAACACATATGAGCTGGGGGGAATTTAATTCACCAGAGTTTACATTTGTAGATCAGAGGAAATAGTTAAGGACTGTGATTAGCTGAGGCAGATTGTGGGTTTGGAGATTTTTATGTGGTGTGAGGTGGTTTTTTTTTTTTTTTTATAGTTTTCCTCCTCCAGACAAGTATTTTCATGAACTATGAAAATTTGGAGAGAAGCAGGATCATTCATGGTAGTGCTAGGTAAGATTGGATAGAGTAGACAGGATTGGAGCCTGAAGCATTGGAGTGAAGGGCAGTACTTCATGCCTTTGCTCAGCAGAAGATGGAAACAGCTGTTCACTGAACTTGTGTAGAGCTGGGGTTGAACCTCGCTGTGATGCTGCAGGTGGTAGAATGACATCAGGAGAGCTAGATGGAAGGGGTTCATCCTTCCTGCTTGCTTCCTTTCTCCTTTATCCTCTGTTTATCCATAAGCAAAATGTCTATACTTAATATGTTTTATTGGCACTTTCTGCTGGGGCATAGTGTCAAGCCTGTTGGGTTTCATACAGGTAGTAACCAATGTTAGTGATTTATCATAGCCCACCAAACCACTCCCTCACTCCTCCTCCTCAGCATGATAGGGGGGAAAAATAAGGTTAAAAACTCATGGGTTGAGATAAAGGCAGTTTAATGAAACAAAGGGCACACAGTCCTACTGTAGACTGATCCAAACAACACTGCAATAGGTGTCTTCCCTTGTATACTGTTGAAACCTGTGTTGCCTCATAACTCAATCACGTGCATTTCCCAGAACATGAAATCAAACATTAATGTGTGGTAGGAAGGTCAGACCAAGAGTGATTGATCAGCATACATTTGAGAGGCCAGTGACGTTAAGGGGATGTTTTAATGATCTGATACACTGCCTTTAACAGTATTTGACCTTCTAGGAGATTGTTGTGTGGCTCAGGGCACAGAGTCACACCCTTGACCAAGTTGCCCATGAGTGGGGGAGAATTGTACCACCAGAGACCCAAGCCTACATGCAGATGTACTGTGTCTCCTTTTGGTCTCTTGCTACCCACTGACTCTCCTGCAGGCTCCTGCTGTATTGGTGTTCAAAATGCTGACACTGAAAATTATTCCAACACAACAGTACCAGTTTTTCATCTTGACCCAAAATAACTGTGGGCAGTCTCTTTACATCTGGTTGTGGACATTCAGATATTTTCCCTGTTCCTGTTTTTGCTGCGCAAATGCTGTCTTGTGGGACTAGCTGTTTGGAAGAGGAGGCATCCCAAATCACAGATATAAACTGCATGTCTTCATCAGCCAGATGTGCATTAATGAGGCCTGTGGATGAATTTTCAGCATGCTTATCTGGTGGCTTCTCCTGGGGTTTGCACAAAAATTACTTGGAAATGGAACATTTGCAAAGAAGCGGATACTGGCAAAAGGAAGCATTGCAATGAGATATAAAATATGTGCACTGTAATTTATAGAGGCAACTAGCTTCTGGAAAACTTGACCTCTGGCCAGCAGAGGACAGAAACATATCCAATGAGACCACTGAAGCAGCAATTGGTACCCAGTGGGACAGAGATGGAAGGACTAATTATATTTTTGCAGCTGTTAGGCCAATGCTGTAAGCACGGTGGTGACAAATGCCTTTGTGGTGGACAGCACAGTAGTTAATACTGGACAACAGCTAGTCTGCCCTGTGGTGTCACTGCTTATGTGCTATTAGTGTTATAAGCAGGAGTGCAAGGGTGGGTTTTGCCTTCAGGGGTCATTGCTGGTATGCAGTTTCCCACTGTTAATCCACAGTTGGAGAAACAGTTCTCATTAAGGTGTTGACAGATGATATTCCTGTGACTTGCTCCATAGTAGGAGAGAGAAAGAGAGATTCTGTGCTCCTTTCTTTCCCAAAATATGTCCTCATCATGTGAGAGGACCCATACTGTGTTCTGCTGCTTTTTGTCCAAGCCTCGGAGCGGTGCAGCAGCCTGGGGTTTCTATCTTCATCTGCCTTCCCGAGTGTTTTTTTTCTATCTGCAACAGTAAAGCCCTAGTAGCAGGCAAAATCTTTGACTTCACAAGACCATGCTCCCCTCTCTGTCATCTGGGGGGCATGGGCCACCCATCAGTTGACCACGAGGAGTATCCGTATTCTTGAAGTACTGTGAGCCTCCTCGTTGTTTCTTTTATCTGTGGCAAGAGATGGTTTCTTTCACCTTAACTTCATTCTTATGAGGGAAATTAGTTGTGATTTATTCAGTGTCAATTGATTTAGATTCTCTGCGCTCATTTCTTATTTACAGGTTGCACAACCGTTCCTGCATGTGAATCAGATGCTGCGTGCAAACATGGGTGGCATGTAAAATGGGTGTTAGCAAGGTGGTAAAATAAGCCTTTCTGAGAAACCTGGGAGTTTTGTGCATTCTGG
>VWYK01115777.1:0-13029 GCA_013399775.1 Semnornis frantzii | reverse complement strand
GCCCCCTTTAGGTACTGTAAGGCTGCTATTAGTTCTTCCCAGAGCCTTTTATTCTCCAGGTTGAACAACCCCAGCTCCCTCAGCCTATCCTCATAGAAAAGGTGTTCCAACCCCCTGACCATTTTCATGGCCCTCCTCTGGACCAGCTCCCATCAGGTACATGTCATTGCTACATTGACAGCACTAGAGATGGATGCAGCACTCCAAGTGAGGTCTCACTGGACCAAAGCGGCAGAATCATATATTTAGATCTGCTGGCCATGCTTCTTCTCATGCAGCCTAGGATGTCATTGACTTTCTGGGCTGCAAACATACACTGTCTGCTTATGTCCAGCTTCTCATCCACCAGCGAGTCTTTTTCTGCAGGGCTATGCTCAATTTCATCATCCAGCCTGTACTGACATCTAGGATTGCTCTGATCTAGGTGCAGGACTTTACACGTTGCCATACTGAACCTCATGAGATTCAGTTTAGCCCACCTCTCCAACCTGTCCAGGTCCCTCTGGATGACACTCATCCTGTCCTTCAGACTTATCAACCACACCACACAGTAGCTTCCAACTCTTCCTCTTTGTTGCCCATACTGCATGGGTTTGTGTGGAGGTTTCAGCCCTGTTCACTGATGATATGGGTCACTGTCACTTCCTGGGACGTGTTTCAACAGCTCACACTGCATAACAGCAATGCCTCCTTGGTGCGAGTTTTGCTGATGATTCTTATATGGAGCTGTGTGCTCAAATCCTGTCTGCCCATTGTCAGAAAAGGCTCCTGTCTAGCTTTGTCTACCTTTGATCTGGCACACGGTTCTTAGTGGTGCTGCTTCTGAGATGCTGCCTTAACTGCTCTGAAAAGGTACAATTTGGAAGAAAGCTCTTCTGTATTGTGAACCTCTCTGTCTGTCAAGAATAATGCTATGTGTTCTAAAAAATTAAGTAAACAACAGACACTAATCAATGACAACAATAGGACAATCCACAAGTTAGTCAGGGACCTCTAAATTCTTAATAACATGAGTAGGCTTTTTCCCCAACCAGGTACTGTACATGAGACACATCTCATCTGAATTCTTCAGACAAAAAGGGAGTAGAAATATGAATGGATAGATCTGGAACTTACCCTTGTGTCTATCATGTGTAACATTACTGATATCTTCTGAACAACAATGCAGGAAAATCAGTAAAACATATTTGTGGGCCATCAATTCCATTTTATATGTGCAAGTTCAGAACAGCTACTGGTTATCTAGGACTAGCTGTTGCCAGAAAGGTAAGTCAGAATGTCATACTTCAACGATCATATAGAATTATTCTAATACGATGAGTATAAATTACATGACACTCAGGCCTCTACTATTTAGTCACTGTTATATTGTTGAAGATGGTAGTAATTTAAATGTTTGACCAATGTTTTCATATGACAATAGGAATTCAGTCTTGATTTTAACATTATGCAGTTCAATTTTGATATAAACATTCAGCTTATAAAAAAACAGTTTACACCACACAAGTGGTATTTGATATTTTCTTAACACCAACTTAAAAATAATAACTTATGACAACATGTTGTCTGATGACATCTTAATAAGTAGTAGGCCATCAATAGTTATCATGTTACCCCATAATATGGCAGAAAAGATAAACAGATTCCCCCTTAGAAGGACAATGAAGCTGACACTGCTAGTGGTCTTTTGATTTATGGTGATTGTAGTAATTATATTGAAGTCTGGCTGAAAACATGTTTTATTTTTACACAAAAAAAGTTCTGATAATTGTGACTGAAAATTCAAGATGAACGGAGCTGAAAAGAGGAAGAGGGTCCTGTCAGCTCTGTGGGACAGAAAAAAGAGGACAATCATGGAGCTTGCACCAACACTTCATACCAATATTTTATTATTTTTATTTGTAGAACAAATGTGACAAAACAGAAAATCATGTTTGAAATAATGAACATTAACATATAGGAAACACTGTATTTTGTAAACTCATGTGTTCCTTCTTTCTTTTTAATTCTTCTTTTTCCTTCTCTTTCTTTCATGATACGTGACTTCACCAGCTTAAGGTGGGCAGTCTGCTGTACAACAGTTTAGTATCATATGAAGTGAGTACTTTCCTCTGCTCCAACAACTTATGTCTTGCTGTTCTGGATTTCTCCTAAGTTCCTTGTTCTTTCAGGCTCATTAGTAAATTAGGGACTTGAATGTAGCAGTCTGATTTACATCAGTGATCTCATTCCTTTCAGCACAGGAGGGTTATCTTTTCTGTGGCAAAGGCTATTGCAGATATGAATAACTATTTTCATACTGGGATTTTTTTTTCCTGGTCTAGCTGGAATCACACCATCATAGATTTTGCCTTATAAATCTGACTTTGCTTTATAGAGCAATAATGGTACAATCAGCACTCTGTCATCGCAGCAAGGTGAATAGAGAAGAGTAACTTAGGTCAGTTGCTTCTTTATTATTGGCAGATGAAATAGTGTTTTCAACAGCTTCAGAGCAAGAACCAGCTAAGCAGTGCGTTTGCATTCTGAAGGTAGTGCCATTCTGAGAAGCCATAGCAAGAGTTTTTTCACTAGATGCAAGGAAGGACATACAAGCCACAGAGCAAAGCAAAGTGCTAAGTAAATAAGCTCCTGTTATTGCCTACTGTGGTAAGGTGCCTGGGTGAAAATTTGGAGATTATTTCAGGGGAAGTTGAGAGAGAACTTAACTGATACTGAAATGGGTATGAGACATTATCAGGTAACAAAAAATACAGGAGCTCTGTCAACTCTGGTAGATTAAAGGAAGAAGAGGATAAACACTGCAAAGCAAATTTAATCTAGTTGGAACTGTATTAAAAATAAAGTCATGATCAATGCTGCAGAACCTCAAATGTTTCTTGGAAGAGGGAGGCATTTAGTGCTTTTCAGAAGATTGAACTGTTTCTACTGCTTGACATAGTATGAAGTGTTCTCTTAGTAAGACTACTGGATATAGGCATTTTAAAACACTTGTTAGTCTTTGTGAATGAGTGACTTCAGAAGGGTTTCTACAACCAGAGGATAGTGTTCTCACACCCACTGCACAGCCCTGCTAAGGGCAGGAAAGAGATGGTACTGGACAGCCAATGGCAGCATGGCTGAGCCTGGAGTTCTGCAGTCATTGGCTCATCTGCAGTTGCTGGACCAATGGGAAAAAAGCTGCCCACAGCAACCAGCACAAGGTGCAAATGTAGGCAGCCAGTGTGGAGCTATCCCCAGGCCCTTCCCATAGTCAAATTCTGGCTTTATTTCTATTATTTCTTTAATCCATGGCATCACATTTTTGTATAATAACTAACAAAGCTTTCCTCACCCTCTTCACTGTCTTCTTTTTCTCATCCCCTGGTATCTTTGGTCCCACACAGACTTTTAATTCAATCAGCACTGGATATCCCAAGCAACAGAATAACTTATTTACAATGTTCATTACGGAGAACTATAAACTGATTTTTAGACAAGATATTTAATCCATGGATTTCAGCAACTGTGGCAGACAAAACTGGAGATCAGCACATGAACATGTGGCCTGCAGCCGCTAAGATAAAGATATCTAACTCTGGTAATTCACAGATCTAGGTAGCAATTTTTGTAATGCAAAGAATCTGATCAATTCCACAGATATGAACTGAAGCATCACATGATCTTCAAAATGAAAACTCTTCAGAGAGCACAGTGCTTCCTGGTTCCTGCAGTTCCTCAGCTTGGCTTCAAGCTGAACCATCTGTTTGTTACCTTGAGTCTGCTTTTGAAAGAGATACACAGGTGAATTAGGTCAAGAATTCCTTCACCTGCCTTTTACCATCAGTTACAGGTATGGGGTGATGTGAGGAGGAGTACTCCAGAATGTACCAAGTAGAGGAACACTTTTTAACAATTGTCCCCTAATATTAGTTTGGATGTTTTTATTAGTTTTCTCTCAAAAAAAGATAATAAAAAATTTACATTAAAAGCAAAGAAAAAATGTACTGGATTTTTGTGTTTCTTTTAAAATAATAATAATTCATTTTAATCAATGTAACACCACTGGTGTTACACACTTCTGGTGGCAGACTTGTGAATCTTCAACTCTTTGGGTCAACAGCTTAAAAGCCAGCTTTAAGACCTCAAAACAGAAAACGTGATCACTGTTGTAAGTGATGCGAACCACAGAAATAATTAAAGAAAAAACCCCATATTTTCTGACAAAACCAAAAAAACCACAGAACAGGTAAAGACAATGAATAGTTCTGTTAGACATTTTAATAGTTTCTCCATTAAACAAAAAAAAATATTTATTAATCATAAGAGATTCTGATGGGGGGAAATGTAGACTGTTGTGAGACAGTAGCCATATTTAGATCTCTTTTCACTAAAAAATGAAGAGGTCACTTGAGGTCAATCATCCTGGGCTCTTTTCTTTAGGCGAATGAGTCTCCAGCATGGCTCTTTATATGAAAGGATTTCATGGGCCTGAGTTATAGCTGTGGTATAATCACAGCTAAAAGAAATAAGAATAGTTATTTCTTATTTCTTTGTGAATAGAGAATGGAAAGGTCATTCAGTGTAAGGTACTTCAAACACTTAAAAGGAAAGGTATTTTACTGCTTACTTAGCTTTTTATGTACTGTGTAGAAAGTATACATAATGTTGCCACACTGCTGTAGTGAAGAGGAAAGAAAGAGCCCTTTTTATTCTATGACAAAACTTGAGATACATCTGCATTTCTTATATTGAGCATAAAATCATAAGGTTTATGAAATCATGGAAGACATGAAGAGGGTAAAGGAAGAACATTCTGACACCTCCAATACAGTACTTGGTGAGGAGTCAGATGAAATTACTGTGGCAGGTTCAACACAAACAAAAGGAGGTGGTTTTTCTCAACTGGCATGTGATTATGCTAAGAAAACTGTGCCATAAAAGGTAGTGAATTCTAAATTAGATATGGATTTAAAAGCAATAGAACAAATTAATGGAAGAAAAATCTCCTGAAAGATATTACATAGAAACATTGGCTGAGAAAATAAATTAATTTATTGGAGGCTGAGAAATTATTCTACATGCTTCCATATTCTTACACCCTTCCTTAAACATCTGTCCGGTTTTGGAGACAGAGTACTTTTGATGTAACACATTAGTTATGTTCTTATGACTGTTTTATGTGTTTTGTTGGGTATTTTTCTTTCTCTTTCTTTGGTCTGTTTTTGTATTTTCTTCTGTATTTTCCAAAGATCAGTCACACTATGCAATTACAGATTACTTTTTCTTATTTTGTAATGGAAGACAAGTAGATGTAACCCATCTCTATCCATACAAGTAGGTATACATGTTGACTTAAACATCTCCTGTTTCAGGGCATAAATGAGTGCCTTTAAAGGCAAACCAGGTATCCTAACAATGCCTAATGAATCACAGTTTATGAGCATTAAGAACAGGTGTTTTTCTCAAGCAACATACGTGAACACTTCTGGAGGCTGTTTGCACATAAGATGGGCCAATGACCTGATCCATAACTCAAAAGGATTATTGTTTGATAACAGCAAGAGTTATAAGCTTGAGGTTGATAAAACAACTTGTACTTCACAGCTATTAAGTATTTTTAACAAGCTTTTAGTCAGTTCATAAACACTGGTAGAGATCTTCCTAATCCTCTCCAAAATGTGGAAAACCATAGGTAACCATTATCATCAGTATTATTCAGGTAGTAGTACTTCCTCTTTCAAGGCATAACCTTTTAGATGAAGTTTAAGTATTGACCTATAAAGTCAGCACCTTTTTCTTGCCATTCCCATTGGCTGAGATGTAGCAGAGTGAAATTCCCAAGAAAACTGAGATTACTGCCTGCTTCAGAAGGGTTATCACTGACTGAGAAGAAACAGTGAACTATCTTTTCATGCTCTGGCTGCATTACATATTAAAACATGGGTTTGCATTCACCCAAATTCATCTCAGAGCCCACAGTCTAAGATCTCTATTTCTGTGGTATTGAATTAAGAATTTCTGGTCAATCTGGAAACATCTTAAGGTTTTCACCAATCTTTTAATTCCTGGATTATTTTCTTCTGCCTGAACTTTCCCTTCTGCTTCCCTTTTGTTTGCTATTAATGCTTCATCTCTTCTGGGAGGGTGATTCACAGTTAATCAGCTCATCTATTTGGAGACATTCAAAAACACTGCTCTAAGGACAGGCCAGCAGGCATTGCTGGAACCCTTGTGTAGTTAAATCCTTCTCTTTCCTTAGGGGCTTCTCTGCCTCTGTTGCTCTTTGACTGTTACACAATTATCATCAAACCATTGGGCCAGCTGCAGACCTTAGTACCACCAACGGAACTGCCGAAAATGTAATTTGAGTAGCTTGTTTACATAAATACACCAGGTAAAGCATTAAAAAAAAATATTCTACAGCTTGGAACGCTAATTAGTACTAGGTAGGTAGAAAGAAAATCTTCCTGTGTTTGAACAGGATCATCTATATCATGTTAGGCGGCACTGTCTTTTACCACTTTCACACAGAAAACATGTTTTTTTTTCAATTTGAACAAGCATTTAAATATGCAACCTCCACTTGGCTGAAATATTGAATGAATTCTAATTTATTATTGCCATTTGGATGGTGCAAGCTGTGTTCTGTATCCAGGCACTGGAGTCCAGAATGTACCTGACTTTACCTGCTTCATATATACAATGTAAAGCGTACCATACTAATTCCATATGGAGAGTCTGTTTTATCCTTTAAGTAGAAGAAATTCTGACCACTCATTCCCTCCTCACCTTTCTGGTTTCCTCTGTTCCAACATTACCAGATTTACAAGCTCACACTTGTTTTATTACGCAGTCTTTTAAACTAGAGTTTCCACAGACTGAATTTGCCATGTTCACATTACCAGACCCATTAGTATGTCTTCTGGACAGAACCTTACCATTTTCTATATACATTCCTAATTACTTTTATTAATTAAATTTCTTTAACTGTGAGCTTGAGGTAAGTCATCCTCTTCTTGAAATATGCTAACATATTGTTTTTCAGATTGATTACCTCATGCTTATCACATAACCTATGTAGTCGTAGTGTTTCTTGCTCAGAAGTTTTAGTGCATACATGCACGTGATGCAGGTTGAGAAACTACTGATGAACAGGTACCAACATGGGGCGGATATTTTAATTTCTTCCCCCAAGGGAAGGAAAACACACTCATTACAAGTCAGTCACCTACAAAATAGATGTTTCACTGAGACATATTTAAAGGTAATTACCCAATGCTAATTTTTCATGCTGTTTTTCCTGGTGTTTGTTAGTTATCAGCCACTATCAGTTCATCCACCAACTCAGCTATCAAATCCTCTCAGTCTCATTCCTGATATCCAATTTTTAATACCACACTTTCTCCACTTTGGAGTGAATGCCTACTTCCTAATAACATATTTACTCTGAAATTGCTCATTTGAATTGCCTAGCATTTTATTCCTCAGTATGTCATCTAAAAACTATCAAATGTAAAGCATTCTTGCACATTACACTATGCCACTGAAACGTTTACTAAATCTGTTCATAGTAATAAGTTTACCAAATATTTTAAAAGCACACTAAACAGAAGGGAGCAAAACCAAAACTGTCCCTGTCTCAACCATTTAAGGTTAATGTCAATCCATTTTCCAAAAAAGGCCTCTGCAAGAGTACCACCTCAGCCCCTCTCTGCCTCTTTACCTTTGACTCCTGTAGTCCCTAGCCGTCGAGGCACTTATTTCTGGCTGGGCCTCCAGTCGGTTTCTTGCCATGCCAGGCACCATCCATATAGAGATGGTTCGCCTCTCTACAGGGCTTCCAGGGTGGTCAGTTCTGGTCCTCATCTGCTCTGGATACCAGTCCCCAGTGGATTGCCAAGGACTCTGACCACTCTTGGGGCGCATTTGTCCCTTGTCCAGGGGATGCCTGACGGTTCGGTCCATGACAGGACCTAAGGCACAGCGACAGGCAGAAGGCCGCTCTCCTCCACGACTGATTGGTGGAAATCAGTACCCCTCTCAGCCCCCTTTTTGGTGCTGTTTTTTTTTTGCCGCCGAGGGCGCGAGGCGCCTGAGGAGCGGTGACTGAGGCACCCTGAGGGGAGCGGCGCCAGGGGGGGCCGGGCTGACGCGCCGCGTGCGTTGGCAACAGCGCGGGGCGCGCGGCGGCCCCTTCTGTGTGTGCTCGTGTGTGTGCCCGTGTGCGTGCCTGCCTGCCTGCCTGCCGGCCGCTGGCTCCGCCCGCCCCGCCGCCCGTGAGGCCCTGGCGCACTACAGCTCCCGGCAGCCTCCTCGCCACGCCGTGACTCGGCTGGGGCGACGGCGGCGCCGGCCGGGATGGAGTGAGGGGGCGAGCGGCGGAGAGAGTGCAGCCCACCGAGCTCTGGCCCCCTACCCCCTTTCTCTCTCTCTCTGGCCAGGGCCTATGCGGTCCCCCAGAGACCATGGGATCCAGGATCAAGTGAGTGCCCCCGGAGCTCTCCAGCCCCGCTTGCAGGCCCTCAGGAAAGCGGGAGGGCTCTGGAGAGCGAGAAGGGGACTTCCCCGCCCTCCTTCCAGCTGCGTGTGCGGCCGCGCGGGCGAGACCCCGGCCGAGCCTACAGGCCTCGGGGTAGGGCGAGAAAGACTGGGAGGAAGAAGGGGGAAGAGTGCTTCCCACCCCCTCAGGCCAGCTCACGGGCCGGGGAGGGGGAGGCGACAGGGTGGCGGGCCCCGTGCCGTCAAACCCCAACTCAGCGGCAGGACCCCGGGGCGGGGAGCTTTGCCGTCCCCTCTGTCCTGAGGAGGGGAGTGTTGTTTCCTGCCCGCAAACCCAGCCATGCTCTGTAGTCTTCTCTCTTTCTCCCTGTGTGCAGTTCTTCGTGTGGTAGGCACAGGGCCAAGCTGTGAGGGCAGTTTAAATTTTATCGGTGCAGGCCTGAAGGAGTACTGGGGCTGCTAGAATGGGAAAGTCCTCATTGCCAGCATTGGTGACGTCTGTTTTGGGGTGTGGTGGGGTCGAGAGAGTTGAAAGCTTCCTTGCCAGGGTTAGAGCCTGCTAGAGTAAAGATAGTCCGGTTCTGGTATCTTAAAAGCACATTAGCAAGGGGATTTAGTGGAAGGAGTGGAGTGATGCAGGTGATCAGTGTGTTGGGTCTGGAGCTCCATGCTCTCAGTGTTTTTTAAATTTTCACAAAAGTAGGGTCTGATTTATTGGTAAGTCCTGTTGGTATGTTTGGTATTGTCACATTAAATATTTCAGTTCATTTGTATGCTGTTCCAGGCAAATTTCAGTTCCTCTGAGACAGGTAGATTTGTAATAAAGCTATCACCAAGCAGAGAGTGCTGACATCTCTCTGCAGGAAAGGGGTGATAGAGTGGAGAGATACAGTTAGATTGTATTTTATTCAGCACTTTCAGTAGGTTCTGTTGAGCAGTTGCTTCTCCTTGAACACAGTGTTCTTCAAAATTACATAGGGCTTTAATTTCTCACCTGTTTAACTTGAAGATGAGACTGGAGGAAACAGTTTGTGGTTCTCGATGACACATGTTCCTGTTCCCAAGCCCATGGGCTGGATAGATGTAAAAGTGTGTCTATCCAGACAAGTGTTTTAGAAAAATGTAAGCAGATGATGCGGGCATGTAGTGGTAGTACTGAGGTGATTGGTTGGTGTCAGAAAGCAAGATTCCTTCTTTGAGAGATATTGTGAGGCTAATTTTTGCACTCCTCTGGTATGTGGATTCTCAACTGTTGCTACAGAAAGGTCAAAATATGAGAAAGTAGTTACATTTATCTTAAATTCAAATACTGGTAACATCTAAAATTGTTACTATTTTGGCAGCAGAGGAGGATATAACTTCTACTTTCAGATCTTGCAGTGGTCGTGCTTGCTTGGGTCAGTATTGTAATCTGAAATGACTTTGGAGAGCAGCCTTGGTGAAGGGAACCTGGGGTTCCCTACAGAAAGGTCAAAGTATGAGAAAGTAGTTACATTTATCTTAAATTCAAATACTGGTAACATCTAAAATTGTTACTATTTTGGCAGCAGAGGAGGATATAACTTCTACTTTCAGATCTTGCAGTGGTCGTGCTTGCTTGGGTCAGTATTGTAATCTGAAATGACTTTGGAGAGCAGCCTTGGTGAAGGGAACCTGGGGTTCCCTACAGAAAGGTCAAAGTATGAGAAAGTAGTTACATTTATCTTAAATTCAAATACTGGTAACATCTAAAATTGTTACTATTTTGGCAGCAGAGGAGGATATATCTATAACTTCTACTTTCAGATCTTGCAGTGGTCGTGCTTGCTTGGGTCAGTATTGTAATCTGAAATGACTTTNCAACTTCTGGAAAAATCCTTAGGCATGAACAGGAACTTCATACATCAGCTTAGGAGAGATGACCCTGGGGGTCCTAGTGGACAGAAGGATGGCCATAAGCCATTGTGGTCAGGAAGGCCAGTGCCATCTGGGATGTATGGGAAGGGATGTAGTTAGTAGGTTGAGAGAAGTTCTCCCTCTTTGCCCTGGAATACTGTGTCTAGTTCTGGCCCACTTGGTTCAAGAAAGACTTCAGGGAGCTACTTGGAAGAGTTCAGTGCTGAAAGGAGTGGAATAACTCCAGNAGGGGGATTGGACTAGATAATCTTTCAAGGTCCCTTCTAACCCCTAACATTCTGTGACTTCTTATGATGACTTTGTTCTTAAATCTGTTAAAAGACTGGCCCTCACTTGTAATGTATCTACTTTTGTGGACTTACCAAATCCACAAGCTGCATTTATTGTTTTTGGCTTTGCATATACTTTGCAGAAGTTGAACGTAATCACTCAGGTGAGACACTTCAACTGGAAGCCTCAGTTGATTAGCAGTTAGGAAGTATTTATTACAGGTGGTAGACTTTGGGACTTTCTGTGCGAAGTCTTTCAGTGTGAATTTGCCTTTCAAGATTGCAGACAGAGCCTGTCTTTCTCTGTCACCAGGAAAACACAGGTGATAACCCCATGTGAGCATGACTTTTCATTCTTCTTGAACATTGTCAGAAAGCATTTTGTCTGTTAAGCAACTTTGCCTTGAGCAACAATCAATAAGTTACTTTTTTCCACTTTGGACAGAACACTGCACCCAAGTAGAGTAAGTGCAATAGTTCAAAATAATCTTGAAATATTTAAAGAATGAGAGAACTGAGTAAGAGGTTTTCCTGGTCTGCCATTCTGAGTTGGAGTTTCAAGTTGCTGAGTAGCTTCCTTATTGGGGTAGGTGGGAGTGTGAATGTGAGCACTAGTTTATAATTGTGTATAGTGAGGTGTGCCTTTACTGGTGGTGTCAGTATGTGTTGGAGCCCTAGCAAAAATCCAGTAGTCTGGTCTCTTCTTGCTTCTTGTCATAGGTTGATAATTATGAGGGATGTTAAACTCCTTGTCAGTTGCACACAGTGTGATATATTCTGCATGAAGCATGGACATATGTGTCAGTTGTATTTTTGATGGATGTACAGTGATGAGTCATCTCAGAGAAAGTTTGATTAGAGAAAATTATCATTGGCTGTATCGGACTGACGTGAAAGAAATCAAGAAGTTGCCAGNGATTTTATTTTTTTAAAATAATGTGTCGATAACACAATCTGTTGAGCAAAATTGCATTGCTCTGAAAAAAACTTGGCATATTCCTTTCCAGAGGTGGTTGTAGTTTAGTGGTGGCAGAAGAGATCCATCGTGTTAATCTGGGAATGCTTTCAGATATTTAACATCGTTTGCCATATACTGAAATGTAATATTGTCTGCCTAGGGAATACCAGGCAGAAAAACTTAAATATATGCAAATTAATCAAGTTTTGAGGTGCAATTTCTAATTTGAATTATTAGTTGCAGATTTCTGCTAATATTTTTTTTTTCTGCAACAGTTGAGCAGCTAAGTCTTGTTACAAGACAAATAATTAGCAGCAGTGTCAGACTCCTCTCTTATGCCTCAGTTTTTAAGTAGAATGATACTTTGTCATAAGTGCCATTACTCTTTTCCTACCTGTAGAAAATAATGCTCCTGTCAGAATTGAAGTAGGCTTTAGAAATGAAAAGTATGTACTTCTGTACTACATGCAGCTTAGGAGAAGGACTTTATTTTATTGTGCACAAATCTCTTGCAGTTTGGTGAAAACTAATAATTTTGATGGTAAAAAGTACATAAATATCTTATTTGAAGTGTATATTACTTCAGTGTAATACCGAATTTCTTATGGATTGCTTTGATTACTAAAGCTATTTCTACATCAGAGAGATTTGAGTAATTCATACAACTAGTGTTTATCACAGAAGCAATCTGTTCTTGTAGAGCTCCTTCCTAAATTTCTATTTACAAAGAAGATTTGCTACATATGTTTGTATGTGCACGTCCTATGTATTCTTTGGTTGCCTGTGCGTGTTCATTTGATAAGTGACGATCGTTGTGTAAGTGATTATTTTGAGGAAACAAAACTTTGTGTGTGTTTGGCTGTGAATGATTTAAATTGAGGTTGAGGATTGAGGTTTCAATACAATGCACAGGTGGCATTAAATGTCTGCAGGATAGTTTAATCATAAATATGAACTGCAAAGTATACATACTATGATGCATGTTTGTGCTATATTTGCACTCTGTGAAACTCTTACAGTGAGTTGTTTCCTTAATTCCATTGAGAAGTAATTAAATACTCAGAATTCAACAATGACTTCATTCTCATACTGAGGTATTAGCTTGTTGAATGCAGCCTTTAATACAGAGTTTATGGCTTGGCAAAGCTACTTTTAATTTCAGCGTTCATAGAAATAAGTGGATGTTTATAATGGAATATTAAAATAGAAAATGTGATGTCTTTTTGTCTGAAAGTCTTGGTGTATAGTATATGCTTTTGTCAGATGTGTTATACAGTGTTTTCACTAAAGAACTTGAACATAGACTCTAACATAGTATTAAAAAGGTGTTTGCTATTTTATCCATTAGTTGTAAAAATATTATAAAACTTATAAACTTTTAATTAAGGAAACAAGGTGCTAAAAATAAAGACATAAACAAGAAGA
>VWYK01115774.1:215-16097 GCA_013399775.1 Semnornis frantzii | reverse complement strand
CGTTCTGTGGGGTTACGATGCTTCCCATTCATACTATAGCGAACGTTCCACTTGGCACATTGTGGGGGTCATCATTGCAAAGTAAATGATGCCAGAGCAACGTAATGCAGTTTGTCTTTCTATTCTTTACCACACAAAGGAGTTCTGGCTTGCTTGGTTGAAACAAACTGCTTTTTACTTGTTCTTTCATTATTCTGTATTGTCATTGTGTGCTTTCCAGAATTATGGACTAGTTCAGCAATTTCTTTTAAGAACAGGTGTAGTAGAACCTGTCACATTGTGATCTTTAGAGGTTTTCCATTATTGTGTAACGAAACTCATGATAGACTCAGGTTCAAAACCATGCTACAATACACATGATTGCAGAGAATATACCAGTGGTGTGTTTGTCTTTAGCTTGAAGTCTGCTGTGCTGAAAGGAGTACAGCAAAACTACATATTTCGAGTATGTTGGCCAGCATGATTGCTCACTTCGGTAATCAGCTTCTTACTCTGTTGGTGAGATTTTGGACTTCTGCTGCTTTAATGGTGTTGCTGGTGCTTCTTGTAAATGTGGCAATGAATCCAGTAAAGTTTAGGATTTCTTTTACTTGGAAGAGATGTCATGGGAATGGTGAAATTGAAAGAAGCAGTCCCTGTCTCTGTCATCTCTCACCTGTGCTTACTCCTGTGGGAATGCCATTGCTAACCCCAACAACCTGCTGTAAGGGTACTCTCGCAGAAGGAAGTTTTGGTTACACTTCACCTGGAATACTTCACCTCCAACATATGAAGGAACTGTAATGCCATGGCACATGTTTATTTGTGCTTTGGAAGCCCATGTTTAGAACAAGGAGATGGTGAATACTAAAATCATAAGTGAAAGTAATTAATGTTTCTGCCAGGAAGGTTTGCATCAGGCAAAGATATTACAGGAGCTGTATTATTTTTGAAAACTTGACAATAAGAATGCTGTTTAGACTTGTAGTTCATCAGCTGAATATTTTCATTCAACAATAGATACTGTTCTTGTTCTGATAAAGTCATAATTTTGTGCAGCCTATGCAATGTTTTGTTTTGAGGTTCTTAGAACTCTACTTACATTCTCGCTCTTAATTTGCAGGTCACAGATCAAAAAACCAAAGGTAAGAATCTTCAACCCTAAAGAGCATTTTTATTGACTTAAGCCAAAACTTGTATGTTGATCAAAACTGTTGAAAAAGGAGAGGAACTGACAAGGCAAGATGATGTACTGAAGATGTGTATTCAGGAGAAACAGAAGTTGAGATTATGAGAATGGAGAGCCTAAAATTTGAAGTAAGGATGAAGATTATAGGTAGAACAGGTTAACTGAAATATTAAGTTTTCAGTTTCTAAAAAGCTTTAAACATGTAACCAGAACCTGAAATTGCCTGTATGAATGGAGTGAAAGACAAATACTGCTTATGGTGAGGTACAAAAAAAGGAGCGAAAAATTACTTGGGCTCGGAAACAAGAAAGATTTAGGTACCTGAATGCCCAGTGGATAAGGCAGGACTGATGAGTGAGCATCTCGAAAGTTAAGCTTATTTAGATTATCTAAAAATACATTTAATCTCGATTTGTGTGTCAGTTTCCCAAAAGAAATTGGGAAATATTGCTGTTATGGACAGAAGATAACTAAGATAGAAACTCGATTTTACAGCTGACAATACCTTTTATGGGATTTGGGGCAATGAGAATTAGATAAAGAAATTTGAAAACCTCTACCAAAATAGAGCATGGAGGATAATGCAGCCATGTTGTCAAAGAAAGGTTCACTTGTTTTGGTCTTCATGTCTAGGAGGGAAAAGTCAACTGATATTGACTGCTAAGGATGGTTTTCTGGACTGGTTTCTCTCTTGCGTTAATGCAAACATTAATCTTCAACAAAGGCTGGAGTAGATGTATTAAATTTTCCTTGCATTTGGAGTCTGATCTAACAGTTACACCTTTATAAGTGCCTGGATGGGAATTTTCTTTTGCTTTGTGTTTAAAAAACAAAACCACAACCCCCCCCCCCAAAAACAAAAAACAAAACAGNAATTTTCTTTTGCTTTTTTTTTAAAAAACAAAACCACACCCCCCCCCCCAAAAAAAAAAAAACACAACAAGGAGAATGTCAATAAGGGGTCATAAGTCTAGAGTCTGTGACAGTGCTAGTTTCTCAAGGATTTCCTTGTTGTTCTCCAATGCATAATAGTCCCCAGAATCAACATGTCCCTGCTCATAAGCGCACCTGGTGACCAGTTGGGAAACGTTAGGTAAACCCAAATACACCTGCAACCTTTTGGTTGAAAGTGAACTAGAACTGTTTATTTCTGAGCAGTGCCAGCTAGTGGGATTGGTTAACTCTGAATCCAAAAGGAGCATTTTGGGGGGGAGGGGTGTTCCCCTGTTGGTTTTGGCAGTGAATGTGTAGCCTGGTAAGCAGATGAAAATGTGAGATCTGATTTAAGATCTCCCATAAGGGTGGTGCATCACAATCCAAAAACCAATTAAAGCTCACGGAAAGGGGAGCAGGCGATGGAACCAGTTATGTTTGACTGCTTATATTGTAAAATGACTCATTGCCCAGGGTGTATTCTTTGCCAACTTAGTTTCCAAGAAATTTGGTGCTTAGAGCAAAATACTTACCAAGGGCAGATTTTGATCCTAGGGTGCAGAGTTCCACATGGAAGCAAGAGGCTTGCCTACTACTACTTGTTTCTGCTTCTTTAGTTAAAGTGGTCAAAGTTGCACAGTGTTTCAGAGAAGAATGAAATTACAAAAGGAAAGAGCCTCAGTGGATTCTTGTAGCTAACACACATTTAAAGTGGAAAAAATTCTGATTTTCATTCTTTCTGTTTTTCAGTGCCCGAAGTGACGAAACCAAGTTTAAGCCAACCAGTGGCTGCCAGCCCAATTGGCAACTCTCCATCGCCACCAGTCAATGGTGGCAACAATGCCAAAAGGGTGGCAGTGCCGAACGGACAACCGCCAAGCGCCGCCCGCTACATGCCTCGGGAGGTGCCGCCGCGATTCCGTTGCCAGCAGGATCACAAAGTGTTACTGAAACGTGGGCAGCCCCCTCCACCATCCTGTATGCTCCTTGGGGGTGGAGCAGGGCCTCCTCCCCCAGCAGCACCAGGAGCAAGCCCAAACAACGCACAACCAGTGACAGGAGCACTGCTGCAGAGCGACAGCGGGACTGCAACAGGTAAGTCATACTGTTAATGTGTGTGTCTGCGTGGCCTGAAATGGATCACACACTGTGCATAAGCATCTCATTGCATAATGACAGCTCCTCAGATTGCGTTGGAGAGCTTGCTTCGATTTCAGTGTAGAGGCTTTTGCTTTACCAGCAGCGGATGCAGTTTTTAATACTAGATCGAACAAGGTCGATTTTAAAAAGTCTTGGGTGGTTTGAGTCTTCTGCTGTAATGCTTTTAATACTGCAGCAAGGTAGTGGGTGCACAGCAGATGGATAGACACCATTTTATGCATGTTAGTGAGTCTTAATAGGTTTGTTTGATGTGAATTTTTTTCTACCTTGTCACTTTTTTTCATGATCTGTTAAAACAGACGTGTAGATAACAAGGCTGCAAATGGCAAGTGTGCATCACTTCTCGTCTGGATAAAACAACTTAAGATGTTACTGTTTACTCCTGACTTCTTTAGTAGTAATCTTTTCTGCTTTAGATAAGCTTTTAATGACAGAAGAAACTGCCCCGTTGTTACTTTTCTGTTCACTTTGAATTCAAGAAGATAAATTGATGTCGTGATTGTTTGTGAGCATAGAGAAAATATGACTGGCTCTGAATTTTTTAGACCCCTGGGGGATTTCAGTAACTGTAGTATGTCCTTTTTAAGTTATGATAGTAAAACAAACAAAATTCCATTCAAGACATCTGTGTTCTAAAGAAAAAACATAGGTGATCTGAGAAGTCAAGGACAGCTTCAGTTCTAGCTGTAACAGTGTTTTTAAAGAGAAGTAATAAACACTTCAAAGTCAAAAGAGGAAAATAACGATACCAGTATGTCTGAGTCTTTGAAAACCACACTGGATTAATGGTATGGGATTTTTACCACAGTCTTGGAGAACATAAACTTTTTGGAGTTCTCTGTGGTTCAGATATAAAAATAGAGGTGCCTTGGAACTCCATAATCAAGCAAGCTAGATGGGCTAGCTGTCTTCATTAGAAAGGATTCTAGGAAAATGAATAATTCTGTTTGTTTAGTGGTTGCAGTACTTGAATTCCTTTGTAGCAAATCCCTGTTTGACAGATTATTTATTTTGCTGTCTTTGATGTTTCCTATTTAATAAGGTGGTGAAGTGAATTTCAAACTATGTGACAAAGTTTTAGCTAATCAGTTTAAAAACAGATCTCTTGGAGATGGCTGATTTTGATAAAACACCTGAAAGATTTAAAAAAAAAAAATCTTTGAACTGTGTTTTAGATCCTATAATTATGTCAGTATTAGTATACCTTCACAGTGATTGTAGTAGACTGACAAAGGAGACTTTGTGGCAGTGAAGATTTTCAAAGCTGCTTCATGGACAGTGCTCGTGGGGTGGTTGGTTTTGTCTGTTGGATGTATTATATGAGGACCATTTGGATGTATTTTAGCAGCTCCTCGATTTCTGTGTATTTGTCACCTAATTTTTCTGAGTCTGGAATTTGACTTTATGAATTGTCATATCTTAACGCTTAGTTTAATGGTGCATTAACAACTAAGATGTTACATGGTTGTAATTTATTGATTGTGGCAACTTTTTATGTCAATTGTTAGTTGTGTTATCCTGATGTAAGTTAGGACTGCTGCCAGGAAAGATAGAGGTCCTTCAGCCCTGCCTCACCTCATCCAAATTTCTTCACCATAGCAGAGAGCTAAGTGGGCTGCGAAGCAGACTTGGATTAAAATTAACCTGAAAATGCTTTTTAAAGCTGATTTATAGAATGACAGAAAGTTTGAGTTGGAAGGGACCTGCAAAGGTTGTCCACTCCAACCACCTCACACCTGCAGTCAGCAGGGGCATCTCCCACTAGATCAGCTTACCCAGAGCTTTATTGAGCCTGACTTGGAATATTTCCAGAGACGGGGCCTCAAATAGCTCTCTGGGCAACCTGTTCCAGTGTTCCGCCACCCTCATGGTAGAGAACCTGTTCCTAACATAATTTAAGTCAACTCTTCTGTAGTTTGAAGCCATTGCCCCTCATCCTGTTGCTACAGGCCCTTGTAAAGAGTCTATCTCCATCCTTCTTGTAGGCTTCCTTCAGGTACTGGAAGACCACTGTTAGGTCTCCCTGGAGCCTTCTCTTTTCCAGGCTGAACAACCCCAGCTCCCTCAGCCTGTACTCATAGCAAAGATATTCCAGACCCCTGATCATTTTTGTGGCCCTTCTGATCTAGCTGTTTTAGCAGTTCAGCTTGTCTGAATATCAGTGGGAAGAAGTTTGCAAGCATGTAAGAGTAGATGTGCAAGAGGAATGGGAATGAGTAGCTGGACAAGGGAAAGGCTGGACTGCCTAAGTGCTGATAGAAGTATGGCATTGCATTCTGTCTTGCACCTGATACTGGATTTCAGATTGGGCCTGATTCTGTGAGGCACTTAATAATTCATCTTTGAGGGAAAACAAAGCAGCTTATCTATTCTTTCACATTCCTACATTCACCAGATAACTATCAGTGTTATTGGTGAGACCTTGATACAAAAAGTCAATGCATGAATCTTTACATGAATCTTTGTTTACTGGAATTTAAATGCTGTAGTTAAATGCTTCTGTAAGATGGCACAACTCTAGTTCCTTAAAAAGATGACACCAAATTCACTGTTGTCTTGTAGCAGTACAGGGAGTTGGATTGGATTAGTATTCTTTTAATATCAATGATACTCTGGATGTGTAGGTTGATTTCTGGAAACAAAGCTTAAATTTCAGTGTTGAAAGTCAATAGTTAAAATACCTTCTAAGAATCACCACCTTATCTCATAGTGAAACCACATTCTTCATTTCATTTATTCCAATACTTTCACTTACTTCATTCTTACCTTTTGGAAGCTATCCTGAAGATACTTTTAATTCTTAAAATTAGTTGTTTGTGAGCAATTTTTTTTCACTATAGTCATAACAGAAACTTACTTATCTTCAACATGTTACTGAGGGCAACTGTTGAAGAACCAAGAGCCCTTACTCTGTTATCTTAGGAGAAAAACTTTAAATTGTCAAAATTTTGTTGCCACTGCCAAATACAGCAAGGGGAGACTGGTTTTATAAAACAGTCTTAAATTGTGTCCTAGTACTCTGTTAGGAAATATCCCAATCTTAATACTTTTAGAATGTCTTCAGAAATGAAACATGGAGTGCTCCTTTCAAAGCACCAATGCAAATGTCTTGCTAAGTGCCTATGCATCATGTATTTGCTGAATCACTGCTTAGCTCAAAAGAGAGCAACCTCACAGTCTTTTGAACTTGTCTTTGACTGTCCTCTGTAATCTATTCCTGTGATCCATCTAATCAGAAGGTATCTTTAATTAGGGAAAGAAAACAAAAAAGTTATTCAGTGTACTGAAAAGATAGTCAGATGCAAATATCAGTAGTGTCACACTTCCTTGGTATTGTTAAGCTTGCACTTGAGGTTAAGGCAACAGAAGGAACAGAATGTGCGTGGGAACTGCTTGGTCTTTTGTATCTTGGTGGCTAGGGTTTAACAGATGAAGACAAACTTGCTCATCAGTATTCAAAGCTTACAAGAGAATTCTAAGCTTGCTATGAAGACTGGGTCTTTACTGGTGGGCTCAGTGAAAGGAGATGTGGGAGATATTCAGTAGATGGTCATAGGTAAAGCTGATGAACTGAAAGCCTGGGAGAGGCACTGAAACTTCTGTTTATTTTCTGTTAAAAGTATTAGCAACCAGAAATTGTGGTCTTCGGTTTTGAATATCTGACATGGGAATTTGGTGGGAGTGGAATCCTCCTTTTACAGGTCACTGTGCCTTATTTTCATGGAAGCTGTCATATGAACCAGTATTGGTAGTAACAATGTATAGTTGGGTATGAATACTAATATAAATGTTTGTACGACCTTTATGCTCTGCAGAATCAGTTAAGTTGGTTGGGTGAGATAAGATGACTAGTATTTTAGGGTTCAATACTTTTGTAGAAGTGAGTGTGTTTGGTCTTCATTGCTGGAAAACTGGTGAGGGCGATTTAGGGTCCCTTGGTATTAAAAATACATGGAAAGATGAGTGGAACTGTATATAGAGAACAGCACTGAAGTACTAATGAACTTAAATAATTTAGAGGGTCAGAGGGCAAGGGAATCTTGGCTGACATTTTAAACTAATGGTGATAACATGTCTGCATATATGCAGACATCATGCTGCCAACCCCTAACGTTGGCTTTATCCATTGTGGCGCTGTGTTAATTTGCCTGCTTTAAAACTAGTATTCAAATGGCTTGTCAGTATGAAGCCATATCAAGTAGGATATAACAATAGGTTGTCACATGTGAAAGAAAGGGACTCTCTTCATTCTTATTCATCCTGCTAGTTTCTTGAGTTCATTGAATTTGCAGGTTACTCTGTATGATGCACTAAGACAGCAAAAAGCTAACCCATCCAAGTGGACAGTGTGGTGAGAATACAACTGACTTAAAGAGCTTAATTGACATTAGAACTATGACAAATGAGAGACAAAAGACAGAAAGCTTCAAGTAGGTAGAGCTTGTCTGGTGAGAAAGTGAAGGAAAAGTGAGATCTCTTACTAGCATCTGTCCAACAGCAGAGAGCTCAGCTTAGCCGCTCAGAAAACCGATCTGTGGTTCCCAGAGTAAATACAGCATTGACATAAAATGTGGGGTAATTACATCCTGAATGCAGCTTCTACACAGGAAGTGTGAATTTATGTGGCTTTGGACTCAACTTTGATTTACAGTAACTTTTGGAAATAATGTTACTTTTCAAAACAGGGATTGAAAGACATTTCTACCAGTGAAACCAACTTGAAAAAAAGATACTTGGAGCAGGAGGATAGACTTCTTCAGCTTTAGATATTCATTAGATCCTTTTTGTCTTCAATCTTTTATCTGTTGATGTGTAATAAATAGTCGCTTTGCATCAGTTGAGCAGCAGATCAACAGCTTGACTGCATTTACATACAGATGCATGTGAATGTGTGCACACAGGCATACTGGTTGTGTATATATAGCACGGCTTAAAATGCGTCTTTGAAAAATTAAAACAAGTGTCACTAATGTTCATTTAACCGGGCTATAATTATTACATTGAACTTAGAGCTGGACTGTTAGCAGAAGCCAACAGTGAATTCAGATGTCCACAAAATATTTGTAGGGAGCTTTGCTGAATTTTTTTTATCAGTATTTTCAGTTATTTATTCCAGTCTGATGGTCTTCCAAAGCTACTCGGTTGCACTTTTGAAGGAAGGGTTCTTATGAAAGCAGTACTCAGAGTAAAAAAAAAATTATGTTCGGTGCTTGTACATAGTACAGATTAGTAATGGGTTTTTGTTTGTTTGTTTGTTTGTTTTTTAAGATTCAGCAATTGGAGGTGCTGCTGCTTCAAATTATGCAAATTCCACTTGGGGTCCTGGAGCCTCTTCCAACAGCGGCACCAACGCCAACCCAACTCACATCTGGGACAAGGTGATTGTAGACGGGTCTGACATGGAAGAGTGGCCTTGTATTGCCAGCAAAGATGCTGAGTCTTCTTCCGAAAACACCACCGATAACAACAGTGCCTCAAACCCTGGCTTGGAGAAGAACGCTCTGCCAGGAAGCACCACTAGTAACAAAGGAAAAGGAAGCCAGTGCCAGTCTGGAAGCGCTGGGAACGAATGTAATCTTGGGGCCTGGAAATCTGATCCCAAGGCTAAATCTGTTCAATCTTCCAACCCTACTGCCGAGAGTAATAATGGACTAGGTAATTGGAGGAACTTGAGTGGGCAGGACAGAACCGGTCCTGGTTCTGGCTTCAGCAACTTTAACCCAAATAGCAACCCATCCGCTTGGCCAGCACTGGTTCAAGAGGGAAATTCTAGGAAAGGGACTTTGGAATCTGATAGCGGTAGCTCCAATGCACAGATTAGCACAGTAGGTCAGACCTCTAGGGAACAGCAGTCAAAGATGGAAAATGCGGGTGTTAACTTTGTCTCTGGCAGAGAACAGGCTCAAATTCATAACACTGATGGACCAAAAAATGGAAACACTAACTCCTTGAACTTAAGTTCACCAAACCCTATGGAGAATAAGGGAATGCCCTTTGAAATGGGCTTGGGGAACCCTTCCAGGAGCACTGACACCCCTTCACAAAGCACTGGAGAAAGAAAGAATGGGAGTGTTGGATCTTGGGGTACAACTAGGGGGTCTTCTGGAACTGACACAGTCTCTGGACAAAGCAATTCTGGAAACCATGGGAACAATGGAAAGGATAGAGAGGACTCCTGGAAAGGAGCTTCTGTTCAAAAACCTAATGGGTCAAGAAGTGATTCTTGGGATAACAATAACCGGTCTACGGGTGGTGGGTCTTGGAACTTTGGCCCTCAGCATGCAAATGAAAGCAAATGGGGTGAAGGGAACAAATTAACATCTGGGGTCTCTCAGGGAGAATGGAAACAGCTGTCTGGGTCTGATGAACTGAAGATTGGAGAATGGAGTGGTCCAAACCAACCAAATTCTAGCACTGGAGCATGGGACAATCAAAAAGGCCACCCTCTTCCTGAAAACCAAGGCAATTCCCAGGCTCCCTGTTGGGGAAGATCTTCCAGCTCTGCAGGAAGTGAGGTTGGAGGTCAAAGCACTGGAAGCAACCACAAAGCAGGAAGCAGTGACAGTCATAATTCTGGACGCCGATCATACAGGCCTACACATCCTGATTGCCAGGCAGTCTTGCAGACTTTGCTGAGCAGGACTGATTTGGACCCTCGAGTGCTTTCAAACACTGGCTGGGGTCAAACTCAAATTAAGCAAGATACTGTGTGGGATATTGAAGAGATGCCACGGCCTGAGGGCAAGTCTGATAAAGGAACTGAGGGGTGGGAGAGCTCTGCCACACAGACAAAGAACTCAGGGGGCTGGGGCGATGTACCCAGCCAAAGCAATCAAATCAAGTCTGGATGGGGTGAGCTCTCAACCCCAACGGAGTGGAAGGAACCCAAAAATACTGGAGGATGGAATGACTATAAGAACCCAAATTCTTCTAACTGGGGAGGAGGAAGACCGGAAGAAAAATCATCTTCCTCTTGGAATGACAGCTCTAGTAAGGATCAGGGGTGGGGTGGACGGCAACCTAATCAAGGATGGTCCTCTGGAAAGAACGGTTGGGGAGAGGAAGTTGACCAAACAAAAAACAGCAACTGGGAAAGTACAGGAAACAAGCCAGTGTCTGGTTGGGGTGAAGGTGGGCAGAATGAGATTGGAACTTGGGGTAATGGTGCAAATACAAGCGCTGCTTCAAAGGGTGGATGGGATGATTGTAAAAGAACTTCAACATGGAATGAGACGGGTCGACAGCCCAACTCCTGGAACAAGCAGCAGCAGCAGCAGCAACAGGAGGCTTCCAGTTCCTGGGGTCCACCGCCCCAAGCACCGAGCAATGGGCGACCTCCAAACCCAAACTGGAACAGCGGACCACAGCCAGCTGCCCCCAAGGAGGAGGAGCCTAGTGGCTGGGAAGAACCTTCTCCACAGTCAATCAGTCGGAAAATGGATATCGATGATGGCACTTCGGCGTGGGGAGATCCTAGCAGTTATAACTACAAGAATGTGAACCTGTGGGACAAGAACTCACAAGGAGGACAGGCCCCACGGGAGCAGAGCCTGCCTACTCCAATGACTAGCAAATCACAAGCATCAGGTACTAGTCCTTTTCCTTTCTTTAGCTCTCCTCTATATACCAATGTAAAATTTATATATGAGAGAGAGTTGTCTAGCCTCCAATTCCTAGTAGTTTAATGACACGAAGAAAAACAATTTATTGTAGTAATTGGTTCTCTGTTTAAAGTATCTTTTTAAATTTTAATCAATCAGTCCTCTCCTTGATGTGTTGTGCCTCAGTAACTGTGATCTCAATATTGGTCAGCTTGCCAGTAAAAGAAAAGTTTCGTAGCTGACAGAACTGCATAGTCAAATATAGTTCTGAAGAACAGGTCGAATTACAGAATCCTTTAGGTTGGGAAGAAAGCTTTTGAGATCTTTGAGTCCAAACATAAACTTAACACTGCCACCGCTAAACCGTGTCTTTAAGTGCCTTTCCTACACATCTCAAAGCTTCCAGGGATGGTGACTACTTGCCTGGAGTTAGTAACCCTTTCAGTGAAGACATTTTTTTCAGTTTGATGTGAACAGTTGTTAGGTAGGTAGTTAGATGTTGCAGTCATGCTATTGAGAATCTAAAGTTCTCAACAGGAGGAACAAAGCAGTAGATTTAAAACATGGTGCTGCACTGTAGAAAGTTTGTTGTCTAAATGGTCTGTAAATTAAAACTTTCTCCTTTGTGCAGTCTGGAGCAAAAGCACTCCACCTGCTCCAGATAATGGTACGTCCGCCTGGGGTGAGCCAAATGAAACCAGTCCCGGGTGGGGTGAAGTAGATGATACAGGAGCATCGACAACAGGCTGGGGGAATGCACCTTCCAACACCCCGAATGCCATGAAATCCAGTGAGTACAGGCCAGGTGCCAGTTTCTTTGCAGTGGTCCCAGAAATTCTCAAGTGTTTGGCCTTTTGATACAGGAGGAGTTATCTCAGGCCTAGAAACAATGTTGAATGTCATAAGAGATTTTGAGTGGATGAGGATTAAGTGCTTGCAAATTACTAGAACTTTGGCTTTTAAGGTAATCAAAAATTTCTTAATTAAGCAAATAACTGGGCAGGCTCCAGTTGGTGGAAGTGTTGAGACATTAGAGAATCTGGGTGAGGAAATGTCTTTCTCTCAAAATGTCCTGTCTGCTCTGGCTGCCCACTTGTAACTTGGCATCCAGTCTTGTTACATGATAAATCACTTTGCCTGGTAATAGCCAAAAAGGGAATGCACAGTACAGGCAAATTTGACTCTGGAGGCTGTGACGTGCTAATCTGTGCTTCAGTAATACAACTTTCTGCCATTGAATGGATTTTTTTATTTTATGATTGTGGGAAATTGTAGCTCTTCAGTGAACTTTCTCTTGTGATTGAGCCTAAGTGGATGACTGCTTTCTGGCTTTTACCTCCCTACAGCTGTGCTCGTCATGGATGAGATGTTGAGATCTTTAAAAAATTTACTTTGAAATTAAGATTTTGCTGTCTCAAGTGGTTTCTTTTTTTGAAAATTATTCCTGCTGATGCAAACTATTTGCAGAATTTTTATTTAATTCTTTTTAACAAAAATACAGCCAGCAGGCAATCACCTGCTAATACAGCATAACAATGTTATAGCCAAAGCAAATAGTGTTTGGATATGAAGTTTCCAGTAGGAAATACTCATGATATATGACTGAACCTGACTGATGATAACCTGCTGTAAAACTCTTTCCAGTTACAAGTTGCTCTTGCAACATATAATTGTTTTGAATGAAATGCCCTATAGAGTTTGCATGCCTCTGGGTCATTCTCCCTTCCTTCCACCCCAATGGCCTTTTATGAAACAGAACATCCCCCCCCAAAAAAAAAAGCATCTCTTTCTTAGAATCAACATTATAGCAACATTTTGTGAATGACTGTAATGTTTCCTGTGCCTGGCACTTTTCAGGATGCTAGACTGTTTTTTAAATGGATCTCTTACCTCTAAAAATCCACCTAAATGTGACCAGCATAAGGGGCTTTGAAATGCTAACAACTCATTGCAAATTTGTTAATAATGAAGGTATTCTTTAAAAACCATGCATGGTCACTTGCTTGTCCTAACTGTTCTGCATGTGTGGCCTAACTGGAGAGCTGCAGCATGTGTGTATGTAAGCTGTTGGCCCCAGCTGTGGAGGACCAAAATACAGGGAGGTTCTCCATGATGGCTGTCTCAGGTTGATCATCATTAGCTTAGATCCTAATTCTCTTTTGTTGTGTGGCTGCACTTTCCTAATTGACACTCAAAAGAAGTGAAGAAGGCCATGTTATTCAGTGTAGTAAGGGGAGATAATGACTTCAGTAAGTTGGAAGAAGAAATTGGGGCACAAAGCACAGGAAGGAACAGGAAGCAGGCAATAGCAATGGTTGGAAAAGAAAACAGGACTTGAGAGTAGGGAATTGTAGGTTATTACCCACTTGTTTAAAAAAAAGAATTTACATAGTTTTACCAGCATTACATAGGAATTCTCTGGCAGAAGTAGGAATAAATGCAATTTTCTGTGATATCTTTATTTTGTCTTTATCTTGAAAGTTTCCTTTGCATGCTGTAACTATGTGCCTCCTCACTCAAATGCAGAAATCAAAGTAGGGATCATACAGACAAGTCATCTTTACACCACTGTTCAGTCACATTCAGCAATCTCATACCTGAGAGCTGTCAGTGCAGAAAAAATAATCTATAGCTATGTAGTTAAAATCAGAATTGTACAATCACATTTAAACACTGGAAATAAAACTGTAGAGACTGCCCTGTATATCACATTTTCAGATTAACTTACTGATTCTGCAGTTGTAGTCTTTAAATTTAGCCTTTTCTGTGTAAGTAGCATAGCTTCCATTTAGTCTAGAAAATAATAGGTTGTCTTGTAAAGAAATCCAGATGCAGCTGTGTCTGTATAAAAGAGGTCCCTGTGGTTATTACATCTTTTAGGATTTGACATAGCTTTGAAATAGTAGCAAAACATATCATGCTGACATGCCACTGAATCTCTTGGGTTTCAGGATTCATGCACAAGTTTTTACAGCTCTTAGTAAAGATTTGTTTTGGGGGCTGTTTTCTTGGGGTTTTGATTGGTGTTCTTTTTTTAAGTTCCTTTGGGTTTCTTATGATCTCAATTAATTTTGCAGTATCAAATCACCAGCTGCATGGCATTGTAGAGTGCTTGTAAGCTTTTTTCTTTATTCTAAAGGTTCTAAATCTATGCAAGATGGCTGGGGAGAGAGTGATGGGCCAGTGACAGGAACGCGTCATTCCAGCTGGGAAGAGGAGGAGGAAGGAGGAGTCTGGAACACAGCAGGCTCTCAGGGAAGCAGTTCTTCCCACAACTCAAGCTGGGGGCAAGGAGGAAAGAAAACACAAATGAAGGTAAAATGCTTGAATGATTCATAACTATTGTGTTGTCTGAAAGCACTATGATTGATATGTTAGAGCAATAGAATAGTTCCTCTACAAAGGTATTACAGAATTCAGTTAGAGAGGTGCCTGTTACAGCAGGTTTTTTTAAAAATGAAGTTTCTGGATTCATTTTACTGTATTACACCTGCTGTGACTAACGAATCTGCCAGCAGGTGTCAAATTCTTTTGGTATGCAAGCTGCAGAGACATTACTAAATGAAACTGAATGATAAGTCTCCCAAGGCTATTGCTCTTCTCGACACATCTTTGTGTTAAGCTGCTGTGGTTGTCCTTGCATAGCCTGCTGAAGTTCCTTTGGCATGTGCACTTACTACTTCTGCCTGTTTAGGTTTGACATGGTTTTGTTGTTGCTGATTTTTAACTTCAGACAGAAGCAGAAGCTTGGCTGTAGTGCCATTTGCATTAAAGTTCTCTAGCACAGTAACTCTTGGCGCTATATTAAAATGGCTGTGCTTTGTCCACCTCTAACCTAATAGGTGAGGCAAACTTGAAAGGCAAGTGTAGAGCAGCCTTCTAGAATGCAGAGCTACTGTAGTGACATGGAATGGAGTTTTACAGTTCCTGTTCCAAAGATTACTCTCATTAACTTTTTTTTAATCACTTAAAGATGTATTTTAAACACCAGAGCAACTGTTCAAAACATTTTCTGTGTATATTACCTCTAAATTACTCCAAATTGAAATTGAGAGCCAGGTCAGCCCTATGCTGAATTGAAGAAAGTCAAGGAAGAAATCTACCTCTGTATGTGGTGGATTAAAAAATAAATCCTGAGAGAGGAGAGAAAAAAAAAAAACAAACAACCAAACAACAACATTCACAAAACTTTCCAGATACCAGAATGAAATGGAAGGTGTGCTAATAAACATTCTGCACAGCAAGTGTTCATCCAGTTTGGTTTACTTCAGAATGAAGAATTTTATGAGAGAGAGAAAAGAACACTATATGGTAAATGTTGCCAGCTGTGCAAAAAATTTAAGTAATTGGTTCAGGAGATTTAATTTCTCTGGTACCAAGATTTCTATTCACTTGTGCATCTCAAGGATAAGAAAGAATTGAGGAAATAAAGAAATTACTTTAAAGTCCTTTTTTTTTTCTCTTCAGTGCGCATTAAAAGGCGGAAATAGTGATTCATGGATGAACCCCTTGTCCAAACAGTTTTCAAATATGGGCTTGCTAGTAAGTAAATGTTTTTAAATATAAGATCTGACTTTGTAAAACAAGCAGTAACCTTTCAAAAAGTCAAAAGATCAGCTGCTTCATAGTGTGTGACTGCTGCTCTGCATTTGCTGTGCTGGCATGTTGATTATAATACCTGTAAGGGTTGTTTGGTATTCAGCACTTCTTTGCTGCTCAGAATGGCTTCTCAGGAAACCTAAAATTACTTTGACAGCTGTTCTGAGATTGCATTTTTCTTTCAAGTAATAGGATGTGTGTGGGGGGTGTATTTTCTCTTGTTTGGTGTGGTGGGTTGTGGGGATTTTTGGGATTGGGTGGTTATTTTGGTTTTGATGGTCGTTGTTCTGTTCTGTTGAGGGTTTTTTGCTTGTTTGGGTTTTGGGGTTTTATGGTTCTTGTTGATGGGGAGGGGTTGTTTGTTTCATAATGTGCTGTTTAGAGCACTCAAGGTAGAGGCCTCAGTCCTGGATGCAGTGT
>VWYK01115771.1:15938-27801 GCA_013399775.1 Semnornis frantzii | reverse complement strand
TATCTATGTATCTATCCATCTATATCTACATCTCTATCAAAATCTGTATCTACATCACTATATATCTGTATATCAATATCTACTTTTCTATCTATTATATTTATCTATCTATATCTACATCCATCTGTCTATCAATCAATCAATATCTGTCTCTCCATTTCTATCTCTGTCCACACACAATACCACAGAGCAGACAATGCCATGCATATGAGTACCTCTCTATGTGTCCCACGTTATCTCTCTCTCTCTCTCCTCTAATTATTTACTAAAACCCATTTTATTTCAGACCTCAGGAGAAAACAAAACAAAACAACCCACCAAGGTGGGGGTTCTTCTGTGTGTCAGAGCACTGCTTCCCTTCACCATGGTGAGCAGATTAACCATTTAGTTGCAGGTATCAAGGTTGTCACTCAAACTGGCAGCACCTCAGACTAGCTAAAGCTTATCAGGACTTGTCTGGATTGAAAATGACAGCCACACATGCATGAGTGCATCTGTATGGCTGGAAGATTGTTGAAGTGTGAAGTGAAGAAGTTCACTCCAGTTTGTTTTGGGTTTTTTGGTTTTGGTTTGTTTTGTTTTTAATCATAATTACTGTATTTCATGAGGGAACACTGACTTGCCACAGGATAAACGAAAGGAGAAACAGAAAGAAACTACATTCTCGTACCATTTTTGTCTCCTCAAGGGTCACCACGTCTGAAGGAAGCACAGTTATATCCTTCCTTATACATATTTACTGTACCCTGTAGAAGTGAAGCAGAATAATTTTTTTTTTTTTTGTGAGACTAATTAGAAGTTGCAGGGTAGGAAAATGTTTTTGTGATCACACCACCGTAACGAAATCGAGCTGTCTTTACTGACGTGTGCTCCACTTACTGGCACTTTAAACCCATTTCCCACACTCCCAGCAGATCATTGTTTTTGAAAGGCTAGAACACAGGAAAGGGATTTTCATCCTGAGAAAAGTAATATCCTTAATGAACATATTTAGGGGAAAGAAAAAACCAAATCATGGCAATTTATCTCATCTTTACTCTCTTTGAGGTGTGACTACAGAGATTCTGGAGCATCTTAGAAAGCATCCCCGTCAAGTCAAAAAGAAGTAAATTGCCTCTGAGCTNGTAAATTTCCTCTGAGCTGGTAGAATCTATGCATAAAGTGTATTTGTTTTCCATTTAGAAAACAAAATCATAGCAATTGATGCCTTTGCTCTCTTTGTTGTGTGACTTTAGAGAGATTCCTAGGTCTGGAGCATCTTAGAAAACATCCATGTCAAGTCAAGAAGAAGTAAATTGCCTCTGAGCTGGTAGAATCTATGCATAAAGTGTATTTGTTTTCCATTTAAAAAATAAAATCATGGCAATTGATATTTTTGCTCTCTTTGTTGTGTGACTACAGAGATTCTGGAGCATCTTAGAAAACATCCATGTCAAGTCAAGAAGAAGTAAATTGCCTCTGAGCTGGTAGAATCTATGCATAAAGTGTATTTGTTTTCCATTTAGAAAACAAAATCATAGCAATTGATGCCTTTGCTCTCTTTGTTGTGTGACTTTAGAGAGATTCCTAGGTCTGGAGCATCTTAGAAAACATCCATGTCAAGTCAAGAAGAAGTAAATTGCCTCTGAGCTGGTAGAATCTATGCATAAAGTGTATTTGTTTTCCATTTAAAAAATAAAATCATGGCAATTGATATTTTTGCTCTCTTTGTTGTGTGACTACAGAGATTCTGGAGCATCTTAGAAAACATCCCTGTCAAGTCAAGAAGAAGTAAATTTCCTCTGAGCTGGTAGAATCAATGCATAAAGTGTATTTGTTTTCCATTTAGAAAATAAAATCATGGCAGTTGATATCTTTGCTCTCTTTGTTGTGTGGCTTTACAGAGCTTCTTAGCTCTGGAGCATCTTGGAAAACATCCATGTCAAGTCAAGAAGTAATTTGCCTTTGAGTTGGTAGAATCAATGCATATAGGTTGCTTCTTTTGGTCCAGGATGCATAAAGTTTAGTTGTTTTCACGCAGGTGGTGTTGCAGTCACCTTCAGTGCCAGCATGCAGTACCAACCAGGCAGTGCTAGCAGGCTCTGCAGTCTGGATTCCATGTGGAATAAATATTTAGTGAATGGAAGAAGCCATTCATTTAGTTAGATGGTTTCATCAAAGGTTGCTAATGGAGTTGAGGCTGGGACTGAGAAAGCCTGGAGGTTTTAGCATGACAGATGGACAATCCCAGGCTTTTAGTGGGAAAGAAAATCAGTTATATTCCCCCAAGTTAGCTGAAACCACAGTTAATTCTTCCCAAAGATTGCCATAGTTTGGGATGGGAGTTAGTTGAATGACTGGTTGGACTGGATGGTCTCTAAAGGTCTCTTCCAACCCCTGACATTCTGTGATTTTCTGGTGTTTCTGAGGACAAAGTCATAGAATCATAGAACGGTCTAGGCTGGAAGGGACCTCTAAAGGTCATCCAATCCAACCCCCCTGCAGTCAGTAGGGACATCCTCCACTAGATCAGGTTACCCAGAGCCCTGTCAAGCCTCACCTTGAGTATCTTCAGGGAGGGAGTCACGACTACCTCTCTGGGCAACCTGTTCCAGTGTTCCACTACCCTCATGGTGCAGAACTTGTTCCTAACATCCAATCTCAATTTGCTCTTCTCTAGTTTGAAGACATTGCCCTCATCCTGTCACCTTTGCAAACAGTCTCTCTCCAGCCTTCTTGTAGCTCCCTTCAGGTACTGGCAGGCTGCTATTAGGTCTCCCTGGAGCCTTCTCCAGGCTGAACAAACCCAGCTCCCTCAACCTGGAGCTCCCTCAGCAGAGCTGCTCCAACCCCCTAATCATTTTCATGGCCTCATCTGGACCTGCTCCATCAGGTTCATGTCCTTCCTATATTGAGGGCTCCAGAGCAGGACACAGTACTCCAGGTGGAGTCTCAACAGAGTAGAGTAAAGTGGCAGAACCCCTCTCTGGATCTGCCGGCAATGGATCTTTTGATGGAGCCCAGGTCATGATTCCCAAAGAAAGGGAAAGGTCCAGTTTTAACTAGCACAGCACTCCAGAGTGCCTGTCTGGTTTCCACAGAGAATTTTGGAAGTTGTCTTTTTCAGGTGTTAGGTAGCTAATTAAAATGGCAGAACTGATGCTGCCTGTGCAAGCACTCAAACTCAACTGCTCTATCTGACCTGTCCAGTGGATAAAGGGTTCCTGATACCACTTCATGCTACATGTGACAGCTTGGATGCACTCTGTAACTATAGACATGGGGTTGGGGACAGTTAGACCAGGAGATTTAGCTCTTACTACTGACCCAGCAAGTGACCTTAAGCAAGTTGTGAAGCTCTCACTTGCAAAACAGGTAATTTTTTTATTATTCCAACCATCATTGAGTTATTTCGTTGTTGTTGTGGTGGCACTTAGGAGACTTAAGCAAGAATCATAGAATCACAGATTATCTTTGGTTAGAGGAGACTTTCCAGAGCATCCAGCCCAACCTTTGACCCAGCACTGCGAGGCCACTGCTAAACCATGTCCCTAAGTGCCTGGTCCACATGCTGCTTCAACACCTTCAGGGATGATGACTCCACCACTGCTCTGGGTAGACTATTTCAATGTTTGAGAACCCTTTCAGTGAATGTTTCCTAATATCCAGCCTGAACCTCCTCTGGTGCAATTCCCATCCATTGCCTTTAGTCCTGTTAGTGTGGGGCACAGTTCCTCTAGCTGTGCACTGTGGGGCACTCAGCCAATATGACGAGAGTGCCATGCAGGCACCATCACAGAATCACAGAATTAACTAGGTTGGAAAGGACCTCTGAGATCGAGTCCAACCTATCACCTAACCCTCCTAATTAACTAAACCATGGCACTAAGTGCCTCATCCAGCCTCCTTTTAAACACCTCCAGGGATGGTGACTCCACCACTTCACTCTTGCTGTGAAGAACGAAGCAATCTGTGAGTGGGGGGAAAGAAACATCATTTAAAAGGAGAACAGAGGTAAGAAAGACAACCCTTAATGCCCTACCGGTGAAAAAGGCATTGCCAGGGTGTATTAATTGTTTGCTGCAGGGCTGTGAGTGAAGCACAAAGCCATAGGTGGATTTTTCTCTCCTTGGCAGGGCGAAATGCCTGCCTTTCCAAACGCACTGTGGGGCACGCAACAAACACGAAGAGGGTGCCCTGCAGACACAATCAACCCTTGAGTGGGGGGAAAGAAGCATCATGTAGAAGCTGGAGAACAGAGGTAAGAAAGACAACCTTTAATGCCCAATCAGTGAAAAAGGCATCACCAGGATGTGTTAATTTTGGGGGGTGAAAAGAAGCATCATGTAAAAGGCAGAGAACAGAGGTAAGAAAGACAACCCTTAATGCCCTGCCGTTGAAAAAGGCATTGCCAGGATATGTTAATTTTTTTGCTGCGGAGCTGCAAGTGCCTGAAACACAAAGCTACAGGTGGATTTTTTTTTTCCCTCTTGTCAGGACGAAATGCTTTGCCTTTCCATATCCTTTCTGGGATATGGATAGATAGGGAATTGTCAGCTGCAATTAGCTGGTGGAACGACCCTCCCGCACTTGCCGTCTGTAAGGTAGCACAAAAGCCGTTCCGCCCACGAAATCAGGGCGTCGACGAGGAGCTGAATTTAAGCCCCACTATTGTATGGGAATGTCCACTTTGCTTTGCCACACTGAAGACATTCAGGCAGGCAGAACACCCTGGGCCCACTCATTAAGGCAGGCATTAGAGGCTCCCTCGCTGCGCTCGCCATGAACCCACGGCGCTGCCCTGAATGGTAGCCCCGGGTGGACGCTCGCAGGGCGGGACGGTTCCCACAGCACCCTGCTGGTCCCCTGCGAGCGGCGAGCAGCTCCCCGCTGGCTGCAGCAGCAGACTGCTTGCCCCATCCTCACCCGCCACTGACAGCCCTCAGAATAATAACCTGCCCAGGAGGCCAGGGACAAGCGAGGGCTTTCCGACAACTCATTAGCCCGAGGCGCGGTTGGTTCCTGCCAGGGAGCGCCACCAGCGCTGCAGAGGCGGCGGAATCATAGAATCACAGACTGTCACGGGCTGGAAGAGACCTCCAAAACTCACCAGTCCAACCCCCTGCCAGAGCAGGAGCACCTACAGCAGGTCACACAGACACGCGTCCAGGTGGGTCTTAAATATCTCCAGAGAAGGACACTCTACAAGCCCCCTGGGCAGCCTGTTCCAGGGTTCTGTCACCCTCACAGGGAAAAAAAATTCCTTCTCATGTTTCCATGGAACTTCTTATGCCTCAGCTTCCACCCAATGCCCCTTGTCCTGGCATTGGGCATCAACCCAGCAGAGCCTGGCTCCAGCCTCCTGGCACTCACTCTGCACATATTGATAACCATTGCTGCAGTCACCTCTCAGTCTCCTCTTCTCCAAGCAGCACAGCCCCAGCTCCTTCAGGCTCTCCTCGTAAGGAAGATGTTCCACTTCATCATCTTTGTGGCTCTGTGCTGGACGAGATGACGGCAGGCAACATCAGACATACAGTTCCAGGGCTACCCTCAGAAGTTACTTTTGTCCTCAGAACATCTGAGGGGGGGAGGGGACGGGACGGGGAACAGATTGGCGGTGCAAGGAGCTCTGAGGAGAAAAATGAGACCAGCAGGGGGTTGTATGATACTACATTGAAAGCGCAGCTGCTGGGTGGGATGGGAAGCTGCATGAACACACTCAAACGTCATTTCACCTCGAGGCAGCAGTTCAGTTCCAAGCTCCTGGGTATGATTTCTGTCCTCCGTGCTCTTTTTCGTCCTTCTGTGTTGTCCCCTTCCTCCTTTGGCTTTCATAAAATAACAGAATGTCAGGGGCTGGAAGGGCCCTTGAAAACTCATCCAGTCCAACCCACCTGCCAGTGCAGGATCACCTAGACCAGATCATGCAGGAACACATCCATGTGGGTTTTGAATATCTCCAGAGAGGGAGACTTCACAAGCCCCTTGGGCAACCTGTTCCGGTATTCTGTCACCCTCAGAGTGATAAAATATTTCCTCATATTTATATGGAATTTCCTATACCTCAGCTTCCACCCATTGCCCCATTGTCCTGTCATTGGGCATCACCCAGCAGAGCCTGGCTCCATCCTCTTTACCAGGATATCATGAAGGACATGGAAGAAGAGGCAGCCAACTCAAGAATTTTACAGAGATCTTCTTAGGTCATGCAGAGAGAAAATCAGAAAGACAAAAGCCCAGCTTAAAATCACTCTGGCCAGTCTCAGAAGGGAAAATAAAAATCTTTTTACAACTACAATAACAACAAAAAGAGAGTCAAGGGGAATGGCCATCCTTGGTTGTATTCAGGGAACATTGCCCCCAAGGATGAGGAAGAGGCTGAGATACTTCGTAAATAAGCAAATAAAGAAAAAGATTCACCACAGAATGCTGCTCCCGTTGCTCAGGTGCTTTGGAAATAAGAATTTCCAATGTGCTTTGGAACCACAACTCTCAAAGATAAGGCCCCAGGGAAATCTTAGAGTGGCCTTCCAGTACCCGAGGGAAGGCTACAAGAAAGCTGGGGAGGGACTTTTGGGAAGGGCTTGTAGTGATGGGATGAGAGGGAATGGACTGAAGATGGAAGAGCAGAGATTTAGACTGGAGATTAGGAGGAAGTTCTTTCCAGCGAGGATGGTCAGACACTGGCACAGGTTGCCCAGGGAGGTTGTGGCTGCTCCCTCCCTGGAGGTGTTCAGGGCCAGGTTGGATGAGGCCTTGAGCAACCTTGGCTAGTGGAAGGTGTCCCTGCCTATGGCAGGGGCTTGGAGCTGGATGAGCTTTAAGATTCCTTCCAACTCAAACCATTCTGTGAATCTATGATTCTACTCCAGCATTGTGGTCAGGAGAGGCTCACAGCTACTGCCAAGGTTGTCTGGGGTGCAAAATCACAACAAAACAACTTCTATTTCAGAAGGGTTGGATATGGGAAGGGAGGAATCCACATGCAGTTGGTCTAAAACTGTCTTATTACTGTTTCTGTCTTCTAAGCAGCCTGGCTTGTAGGCAGGACTTAAGTATGGAGACACAGAGATACTGCAGACACACTGGAGACGTTCCAGACCTACTCATAGTCCTCCTTAGTCACGGAAGCAACAACACATAGTAAATCACATTGAAGGCCAGCAAAAGGTTTTTAACAAGTTTATTAATGAAGTGGAAAGGGAGGAGCAGCATGTCACTGACATGAGGGGAAAATGTTGCATTTGGATGTGTTGCAGGAAGAAAAGTTGCCCAAAGACAAATGAGGGCTTAAAAATCAACTGGCACAATTGGTACCAAAAAAACCCATTCAGCTTCAGCAACTGTGACTGCTGAAAAAAAAAAAAAAAAAAAAAAAGACAGATATACTGATCTGGGTCTTGCCTTGCTGCTCCCAAGACTGGCAGGCAGAGATCTGGAGGCACTTGACCACTTGTGAAAAGAGATGCCTGGCAGATGTACATTGAAGTGACAGTGGAGGGGAGACCTTACTGCACTGTACAGCTCCTCTAAAGGAGGTTGTAGTGAGGTTGGTGTTTGTCTCTTCTCCTAAGTAACCATCAATAACAGAAGAAGAAATGGGTTTAAGTTGTGCTAGGGGAGGTTTAGATTGGAGATTTGGAAAGACTTCTTTGCTGAGTGGTCAGGGACTGGAACAGGCTGCCCAGGGAGGTGATGGGGTCCTCATCTCTGGAGGTGTTTAAGAGGCTGCAGATGAGGCACTTCAGGGCATGGTTTANGTGTATTTCTGTAAATATTCCTGTATATAGTGTATATCTCTGCTTGTATATTGTGCTAAGCTGTAAACAGAGCTTCATTCCTTAACTTCCAGCCGGCTGAGTCTAGTCTGGGTCATTTTACAAAGGGGGGGGCGGGGCGGGGCGGGCAGGGAACTCCCAAACCATCACACAGCCTTAGTGGACATTGATGATCTTGGAGGTCTTTTCCAGCCTTAGTAATTCCTTGGATCTATGTAAGACAAGGAAAAAAACTACTTCAGCTGATGAGTCTTCCCTGTTTATGGGATGGAGACTTTATATTAGATGTATTTTAATAACGTTTGGAAAGCCTTCACAGGGAGCCACTTCAACATGTTCCACCCAAGCTACTTCTCAATGGGAAAACAAACACACACATTCAAACAAAAGAGGATGTTTCTCAGACTCTCCAGGAGGTGCTTTTGGCTTTTAGACACTTCTTTCCAAGCCCGTGAAACACCCTTTCCCAAAGGCAAAGCATATCTGTCACTGCAGCAGGCTGAATGTACCCAGAAAAGCAGCCAGCTTGAAGTTCTTGCTGCTATTTCTAACCTCTTATAGTATTTTAGATAGCTCAGCTATTTCTCTGTCAACCTCTCTGAGGGCAAGAACTGTTAAATCACATCTGCAAACTGAAGCATGGAGAATTCTTTCCATGTGTAAAATTCCTTCTCACTCTATAGACAGATACAGCTTAGAGACTCCTCTAAGTGCAGAGCAGTGCTCACCAGAGGAGCAGGCACAGTATAGACAATCCTCTCAGCCTCCATGTTCCTGTTTGGCAGCAAATGTCTAAATAGCTGACTGGATTGCTGGAAAGTAACTAAATTAAGTACTGCCTTTTCTTCATCGTCTGGCTTTTACCGGCTTCCCACAAGGATCTTGGATTTCCTGACCACCCCTGCAGCAGGGAGGTTGGGCCATGCAGCACCTTCCAGGCTGCTCCAGCCACTGTAGCTGTGCAGCACCTTCCAGGCTGCTCCAGTCACTGTAACTGTACAGCAGTGTCCCATGGGTACCTGTTTCTGAACAGGAAGGCTTGGTGGAGCCATAGGCAGAGTCCCCTCCCTGCTGCTGCTGGGTACCACTGCCCTCTGAGGGACATCATCCCACCTGGGAGTGCTGCCCCCTCACCGTGGGACCCAGAGAGATGTTGAAAAGTGCATTTTCAGAGTTGCTGGCCACTTTTATCTGCTCTGCAGGGTGCTTACTTGCTGTCTTTTATTCCCTCAAAGAAGGAAGAAGCCAAGGTTTTGTGAGCCAAGTCTAATCCTGTTTACATGATGCTTTTAACTCCACTGTCACTAGTTCAAAGCACGTGTCCAAATTTAGAAGCAAGATTAATACAACCCCAGGCTTAGCACTCATCAGATCTCATGAATGAAGCATGTTCAGGCCTGGTCAGCACTGGATGGAAAATTGTCAGAAAATGCTCTGCCTCAGCTAGGAGTGGTCTCAGAGAGTGCAGGTGATGCACTTCCCTCAGCAATCAGCTTCTGTCTCAGCCAAGCTTAGCTTGGCAGCTTTGAATGTCTGGAGCAGGGTCTGGTTTAATTACATGCAGAGCCCTTCACTTTCATTTTGCCAGTGTGATTTTGAAGATCAGAGCAGGGCTACTTGATATTTAAATCCCCTAATTCCTATCCAGAGGGCAGGGAAAGACTTTGATGCTGCAGAACACGCGTGCTGGCCATCTGCACTGCAGCATCTCCTAGTGCCATGCCCTGAACACACGGTGGAAATGCTCCTGGTTCAGACTGAGCTGCTGCAGGGGCTTGTTTATTGTTAGTAAAATGCTGAAGCAGCTTTTGCTAGAGGAATGGTTTTGATAGAAGTATCAAGATCTAAGGAGAACGATTGCCTTCTTTCCTGTATTCTTTGTCCTGCTTATCATAGACCAGTTTCAGCTGGAAAAGTTCTCTTAGATCATCAAGTCCAACCAGTCTCTACACTGCACTGGCAATACTGCTAGTACACTCCTCACATGTGGGTGAAACAAAGCCTCTGACTGCCATGAGACTGACTCGGTTGTGGGAATTCACGAGGCAAGAATTATAAAATCTGCAGTTATTTTATTTCCAGAAAGCCCTGCCCACAGCTTTATATAAAATTAGTTAGATTTGGTTCAGAAATTCGTTTGGGAAAATCTTCCACAAGGATGCTTACAGGGAATTTAGCAATTCAGGAAAATCGGGAAGCTTGGAAAGGTTTGCTATAAAAAATAGCTTTACTGGACTTGAAAATAAAGGCAGCCTGGAGCCTAGGGAACGTCTGTGCTACTCAGGGTGGTGGAGTAGGAATTGGGAGATAGTCCCTTGGCTCCTTGTGGGCAGTCTGGCAGTGCCTTGAAGTGCAGAGCATGGGGCAGCACAGGGTAAAGCTCAGGCTGCTCACAGCGTACCCACGGTTAGGGCAGAGGCAGGTCCCTTCCACAGGCAGGCAGCATCTGACGGTCGAGAGCAGGGACTGTGCTTTCTCGGCACNCTTGACACCTCCTCCTTTCACATCCCACCCCCCCAGAACCAGAGGTGGGGGGAGCAGAACAGTTTCACACCCTATTCAAACCTTCAGTGGGGCAGGGACTTGGGTGTGCCCCGCCACAGAGACCCACAAACAACCTGTGTGAGACTTCTCTATGAACCAGATTTATCACTGTGAAGCTGCTAGTGGAGCCCTGGTAAAGAAGGTTTTGCAGACAGCTTAGGCATGGTCACTGCAACATAAGTGGCTGAACAGCTCCAGGGAGGGGGCATTTCCATTTTTACTCTTCCCCAGTAAAAAAAAAAAATCAAACAAACAAACAAAAAAACCCCCCAACTCATTCAAAAGCTGAGTGCCTCAGCAATTGTCAGTGCTTAGTTAGCAATTTAAATGCCCAACCTTCCTCAGGGGTCATAGCTCCGAAAGCAAAGGGCCATTTCAGTGCCGAAGCTGAAGAGCTTCTTTAGGTTTGTTGGCAAAGCAAGCAAAGGAAGGAGGTCTTAGTGGTACTGGGAGTTTGTTGCTGCAGTTGTGAAGCAGCTTTGCTGTTTCCCTGGCATAGCAGAGTTTCAGCACTAGCCCTGTACACAGCAGGTAGGATTAACAAGAAATTCTTTGCTGTGAGGGTGGGGAGACACTGGAGCAGATTGCCCGGGGAGATTGTGGATGCCCCTTCCCTGGAGGTGTTCAAGGCCAGGTTGGATGAAGCCTTTGAGCAACATGGGCTGGTGGAAGGTGTCCCTGCTTGTGGCTGGGGGGTTGTTAAGGTCCCTTCCAACCCAAACCATTCTATGGTTCTATGATCTTGACTGCTGCAAAGGAAAAAATAACCTTGCTTGGAGTAGGTACTCTGCACTTTCAACCTTTCCAGAGGTGTCATCATGTTTCTGGTACAGTGTCCAGCTGTCACCCTTGGAAAGGGCTGGGTTTGGGGCTAACTGCTCCAGCGTGGGTTTCTTCTTCTCTGCTCTGGCCACACATCCTGCAGCAGAGAGTGCTTAATCTGACAAGCCTTGCTGCAAATCCTTGCTCCTCCATAGAAGCAGCAGCCCTTCACCATGGGATGCCACCAGCACTATGGGATGCTTCCAGTACCATGGGATGCCCCTGGCATCCTTCTGACCCACAGATGAGTTGTGCATGCACAGGAAAGTCCCCACCCCCCTGTTCCTGCACCATGCCCTGGCCCCTCAGGTGGACTCCCACAGTCTCTCAGCCTGCCTCACATGCCATCTCCTTTTGTAGACCTGTCACTCAGGATAACCTCCTTGGCCAGGCAAATCACAGCCACTTTGCAGCTGGAAACAATGCTCCAGCCACAGCACAGCATTGTGCTCAAAGTGGATTACACCAGCAGAGCTGTCTGCCTGGCATGATATTATTATGTCAATAAGACTTCTTTCTCCCAGAAAACCTAAGCTCTGTCACCCAGTAACAAAGAAAGCCAATGCCAACCTGCTGCCAGCCAGCACTTGGAGCAAAACTCCGCTGCTTTCCTTGAAAAGCAGTAACAACTGTGGCTTGTTTGTGACAAAAGTGTCAGGGCTCCAGCAGGAGAAAGGGGAGAACTTCATCAGTGGTCCAGAGGCCTCTTTCCAAATGTGGTGGTGAGAGAACAAAAA